>JBBPBX010012067.1:16182-28246 GCA_038048925.1 Garcialebias charrua | reverse complement strand
TGGTAGGCGGGGTGCTCAGTTCTGTTGACGGGGTGGCGCACCCCACTTGTATAATGGTAAGGAAAACACTGCAGTTTAACTTTCAGTTTCTTTACTAAGTTTTCCATGTGGAGCTTAAAAGAGAGATGCAAATCGACCAAGATACCCAAATATTTCAGATTAGAAACCATGTTTTTAACCATCTTTTATTAGAAACCATCTTTTTGTAGTTTTCTATCAACACAAACTACAACTACAGTACAGTGCTAACTGTATTGTACTTGAAGCTCCACTTGCCTTAGATCTGGGTACTTGCTGATGTCACACATTCGTGGACCGGAGCTATCTTTAGAATAATGACCAGTGACCAGCACCCTTCCTTGGTTGTAGACGGTGTCAGTAAACAACGCGGACACAAACTAGTTTCTAACACTTTAATATTTGAATTGCAGACTAGAGAGGCTATTTATTCTCTCGGCCCTGACCTCTCTAAATGATTTTCAGAATCTGTTGGAATCCTGGCAAAAACCAATGCTGATTTGTTCTTGTTTTTGATTTTGTACATCTACTGTACCTTATAATGTTTGCTAGTTTTTGCTACTTTTTCTTTTTCTTTTGTCTATTGTTTAATGTACGTGTACCATTGCTGTTCATCATTCTTTAGTTTGTAGCAGGTCGCTTTCATAAATGAGCCCTCGAAGCTCAATAAGATTTACCTGACTAAATAAAGGTTGAATGAATTCACTAATACTGTATATCCATAGTTACAGTAAATCAGTCCCTCCCTCCTTTAGTCTGACTGCTCTGTCTCAGAGTCGGTCTGCACGTATAATCTAAAGGTCGTCTAAAGAATGTCCTCCTGTAGTTTTTCTCCCATTCCCACAAATGTTGAAAGAGGAAATGTTTTAAACATCCTCCTCCTTCAGAGAAAGAATACCAGCACAGACAAGCTCAGCATCTGAAAAACATGAGAACGTTTCAAAAAATCTTTCAAAAATTATTAAGATTTGTTGATATAATCTGTTAGTTTTTACTTGTGGGTAAATTTCACTTTGTGTCTGCGCAGGTGGAGCAGCGGTCAAGGCTGGGGTTCATGAAGGGGACCGAATCATCAAGGTTTTTTTAACTGCTTTTTGTTTACAGTAGGAGATGGTGTTTTCTTCCTGCTTTAAGTGTGTTTGTGTCCAGGCCTGTTGTGATAAACAATAAATCAATTAATCGCATGATAAATGAAAATTGTCAACCTCATTTTCATTTATCAGCTTTATCGTTTCTTCATGTCTCTCTCTGAAGACACTGGATGACAAAAAGCTCAACTCCGGTGCTCTTCACTGACCCCTCCATTTCTCTTTAAAATCTGTTTTAACAGTCCAAAATCTGTTTTTTGGGTTGTTAAAAGCAGCTAAGCTGAGAAGCTAAGCTAACAGGCTGACCTTGGGAAACGACCTCTGTCTTGTCGAAGCTCCAAAATTCACAAAAACAGGAGAGACAGCCCACGTCACATCAAGGGTCCTCCCTCCCATTTTTCTTAGAGACACACTGCTCGCTCTCTTACTATCCATCCTTCGGTTCTGTCTTACACTGCCATCAAGTGGTCAATAAAAGGCACTACACAGCAGCTCGGCTTTTAACCAGTACACATAGGTTTGAGCACATTACACCAGTTCTTGCCTCCCTGCACTGGCTCCCCGTGCGAAATAGAGTCGACTTTAAGATTCTGCTCTTGACCTATAAATGCCTAAATGGCCTCGCTCCCCTCTACCTCTCCGAGCTGCTGGAACCATATGTTCCATCGCGGGCCCTGAGATCATCTGATCAGATGCTCTTGGCGTTTCCAAAAACACGACTGAAGCTCCGTGAGATCGGGCGTTTTCAGTCACCGGCCCCAAACTCTGGAACAACCTGCCCCTCAACATTAGACAGGCCTCCTCCCTTCACATGTTCAAATCCCTGCTAAAAACCCATCTTTTCTCTCTGGTGTTTCATACTGTGTGAGCTGACGTAGTGTATATATTTTTTACTGTGTTTTCATTTTAATGCTGTTCTTTACATTTTTATTATAATTTTACTGCTGTTGATATCATAATTTTTACCATTAGTGTGTGATACTGTTCTGTACATTTTTAAACCTCTTTTATGTTGTGTGTGAAGCACCTTGATAACAGTTTATCTGTTTTAACTGCTATACATGTACCGGTATACATAAAATTGACTTGACTTGACAAAAATAAACCATAATTTCTTCTTCAATTTGACAATAATTACTAATTATTGACAGATTTCAAACAATATTGTCATTTATCGCCATCATTTCTGAGACAATCACCCAGCAGAATTTGTGATAGTGACAGGCCTGTTCGTGTCTCTCAGGTGAATGGCCAGCTGGTGTCCTCCATGTCACATCAGGAGGTGGTCAAACTCATCAAATGTGAGTTTAACGTGAACCAGATTTTTTTTTTTCTTAAAAGTTTTCCTTTGATCTAATTTTTTAAATGTTTTATCTTAGCTGGAACGTACGTCGCCCTGACACTACAAGGACCAACACCCTCCGTCCTCTTGGAGCCCCTCCCCTCTGACCTCATAACCAATCAGAGAACCAGCATGAGTGGGGAACCATTACCCCCTCCCCCTCCACCCTTACCATCTGGACCGAGCGGCCCCCCATCCCAAAGAATCACCGGACCTAAACCGCTACAGGTGAGCGAAACTAATGAAAGCGTTTTTATTGTCGAGGTAACGAGACAAAACTAATCCTACAAATATATATCGTGAATGAGATGGATACGTTGTTGTTCATGTGGAGAACGTGTTTCATTTTCAGGATCCAGTAGTGCAAAAACATGCTAGTCAGATACTCAGGAAGATGCTGGAGCAGGAAGAGGCTGAACTGCAGGTGAGTCTCCTGAAACGGCTACAGGTAGCTGTCTCAGTCTAGTCTTGTCCTTTCATTCAGTGGGTTTTATGCTTTATGTCTGCTGTTGATAACCAGATTGAGGTTAATTTCATTCTCAGGACCTTCTGGACGAACAGTTGAGAAATCCATCACCATCGCTGGAGGGGCGGATTGAAAGCGCCAAGAGGAGAGCTCATCAAGTTAGAGTCAAGATTCAGCAGGATGTGGTGAGCATACTGAGGCATTTTATCCATTTTTAGACTTCACTGATTCTAATTTCTACATTTAGTTTTACTAGTATGGAGCAACTACAGGGTTTGGGGCTGCAAGACAACATAAAAATAACAGTAGCTTGTAAATTCATGACTTAATATACAAACTATCAAAATGTATTCACAGATTTGTATAACCTCAAGATATGTTCATGTTTATTTCTTAATGTATATTAAAAATGTTTACATACAACATACACAATGTATTCTTTATATTATTATTTATATTTGGCAAATGCTCAAATAGGATAGAAAATATTTTGCGGATTAAAAAACAACAATTTTTTAAAAGTCATGTGTTTGCATACACCCAAAATTACTCTGTCAGTTTAAACAACGGGAGAAAGCTCAAGTACGGTATACTGTTTGGACTTTGTAAGCTTTTTATTAGAAAAATTAATTAATTAGGTTAATTAGAAAAATTCGTTCTTTATACACAAACGAGCCAACTTTATTTATAAAGCACATTTAAAACAGCAGCTGTTACCAAAGTGCTTAACAATAAAAACCAATGGGATTAATTTAAAGGTTCAGTCTGCAGTTTCTATAGAACATCAGCACTTAGAAAAAATTTCAACAAGCAAAGCATTCTGATCCCTCCCCCTCAGAGCCATATATGGCTCTGCCCCCTTGTGGTCTGTTGAAATTCAAATTCAAGCTCTGTTTTTATTGGCTGATTCAAATTCAAGCTCGGTTTTTATTGGCTGGTTACAAACTTTGTTTTTATTGGCTGGAAAATGGCGGGTCACTTTTTCTTTTTAGAAATGCTTATTTACCACCTGGAGAAGCAAGGGGACAATATTTTTTTTAGTTTTTTTCAGAGATTACCTCTCTAACATCAATCTAGTGACAGAGTGAAGAAATATGTTAAAAATATATTGTTAGAAAAGTTACATATAGCAGCTTTAATGGAAAATAATAAAAATACTGAAAATTAATTAAGCATCAAAAGAAAAACACAAAACATAAATAAAGAAATAAAATACTAAATCAAATCACACTGTGATAAGTGGTGAAAGCTGCACAGAAGTCTGTTGGAGTCAGTCTCCCCACCATCACAGACATCTACACCTCCAGATGCAGGACGAGAGCCACCTGCATCATGAAGGACCCCACTCACCCAGCACACACACTTTTCCCCCACTCTCCTCAGGAAGGAGGTTAAGGAGCATTAAGTGTAGAACCACTAGACTGAGGAACAGCTTCTACCCTGAAGCTGTTAGACTCATGAATATCTAAACAGAATAATCACTGTGAAAAAAAATCACTGCAACGCCACTTTGATCTGTTTCATGTCGCTGTGTTCATTCATACTCATCTGCTCACACAGACTCATGTTCATACTGTTGTTCGGCGTATTGCTTTTGTACTATTAGTGCTTGGCGTATTCTTAGTTTAACGTATTTCTTAGTTCTTATTTTAGATCTTATTACTCTTTTTCTTTTGCAATTTATACTTTTGTTGTATGTAATTTGGACCTTGAGTACACAATTTTGTTCCACCTCATGTACCACATGTGATGAGTATAATAAAGACCCTTGACTTGACTTGATAAAAGCCAGAGAGAAAACACGTGTTTTTACAAGAGATTTTAAAAACAGGAAGTGAAGTTGCCTGTCTAATGTCGGGGGCCAGATTGTTCCAAAGTTTAGAGTCCCTGAGTAAAAAAGCCTGATCATAACCAGAGTTTTAAATCTATTCATAGATGCATTAGATTAAATCTGATTTTTTAAGGACAGTATTCAGAAGAATACTTTTGCTATTTTGAGATACCCCAGTAGGCCTTACAGTATATCTGTACTACTGCCTGCCCCTATGATCAACCAGTTGTTGTATTGTCAGGATACCAGTCACTATTTGTTTGTGTCTGATCCAAGTTTCAAGGGTTAACCCTAATGCTTCTCAAACTCCTTCCTGAAGGGAGTGGGGCAAAAAGTGTGTGTGCTGGGTGAGTGAGGTCCTTCGTGATGCAGGTGATCCTCTTCCTGCATCTGGAGGTATAAATGCATCTGGAGGTGTAAATGTCTGTGATGGTGGGGAGACTGACTCCAACAGACTTCTGTGCAGCCTTCACCACTCTCTGTAGAGCTTTCCTCTATCCACTGTCAGATTGGTCTCGTTGTCTTACTCGTCTTACTGTGAATGAAGTTTTATTTTGCCTTGTCAGGATGGAACACGATCAGAATCTGTGGCAAGCTACGTCCTCGCAGGAGGTTAGTGTCAGAGTGTTGTTATATTCCATTTGATTTCATGTGTAACTCCTGTTCAGCTCAGTCCAAATCAAACATAAACACCTAGAGCAAAAGTGTTACGCTTTACAAATGTTTGTAAATATACAGCGTTTTGTATCAAATTGCTAAAAAGCTTTCTGATTTTTACAGGACATCTTTCCATGGACTCTAATGAAGGAGACATGGAGGTAAGATCTGAAGTCCTTTTTGTACGATCAGGGTCAGGTTGAATGTGGGTGTCTGCTTGTGATGATCCACTCATCCCGTTCCCCTCATCCCCTCCTCGCTCTTCATTTACTTCAACTTCCTTCCCCAGGCCTTTGAGAGTCCCCACTCCTCCCCCTCATTACCCTTCAGGACCCCTCATCACAGACTCCAGAGCTCGGACACACACGCCCTTCCTGACATGGTGAGATTGAGACATATTTTTTATTTTCATTCTTCATGTTTTGGGTCATCTCATTCATTTTCCCCACACATAACCCAAAGGACTTTAAGTATTTATCAGCTTTAAAAAAAATTACTCAGCTCTCTCTCTCTTTTTTTTTTAGCACAATTTTGATTCAACTACGGTAAGTTATTAAAACGTAAATTAGACTGAATAAATTATTTATGGCTTCAAAGTAAAAAAAAAAATGAAACCAATTGACTTTATTTTTGTTTATTTCTGTTTGTGTCCAAGATTGGAAAGGCCCAGATCATCAGTCCTGAGGATGAAGATGAAGACGAAGATGGTTATGCCATAATTGAGGTTTGTTTCAGTAATCCTGTTACTTACTAATAATCTCATAGTTGTAAACAACACTTGTATGGACTGAAGAAAACAAGCTCAGTGTCCCTCACCAGGCCACTGCTCGGAGTGAGGTGCTGTCTCAAGTGGTAGAGTTTAGGTATCTCAGTGTTTTGTTCACAAGTGAAGGAAGAATGGAGTACAAGATTGACAGACAAATTGGTGCAGCTTCTGCAGTTTTGCATATGGTGGACTGGTCCTTGTGGTGAAGAGGGAGCTGAGCTACAAGGCAAAACTGTTTACTGGTGGATCTACGGTCCTACCCTCACCTATGGTCACAAACTTAGTGGTGACTGAAAGAACAAGATTGTGGATTCAGACAGTCGGAATGAGTTTTCTCTGCAGGGTAGCTGGACTTATCAGCTTAAAAAAATTCCTTGGAGGAAGGGTGAGAAAATTATCCAACAAACGTCAAAGTTCATGCTCAGTAATTCAGGTAAAAAAAATCCAACAAAGTTAAGTCAGGTCCCCTGGACAATTTCTTTTTTGTTGAAACGTTTCGTCTTCATCAGTCCGAGGATACACAACAAACTCAGTCTTATAAATAGCACCCTTTCATAGTGGCTCAACCAGTTTCATGGTGCTTGGGTGGTTTCTGAAGTCCGCCCTCTCCCCCGCCGACTCGTTTGAGGCAGTCTGGCCAAAGTGGTTCAAAATATTCTGATCAGGATATGGTGGGAAGATTCAGGAGTGACTCAAAATAGAGTGCTGCTAAGGATACCCACTGGAGGCCTCCCTAGGGTGGTGTTCTGAAGATGTCCAACTCTGAGGAGACCCTGGGGGAGATCCAGGACACACTAGAGACCAGAGCACTTTTCTACTGTCTGTACACTCATCGGTTCTGCTCCAGTTAAGGGCCTGTCATCTGCCAATACCCACCACCACTCAGCCTGGTTTATGGAACTACCTCGTTCATGGTTCCAAGCGAACTGCTCTGAGGTAATGATTTTGACATAAGCAGACAACAGCCATTGATTGGCCAGCAGAGCTACGTCACTTGATGATCCACCCAGTAAAATGGCAAACTATACCTGAACCATTCCTCTGATTGTGTTAATTGTGTGTTGTTTTTGCTTGTTTCTGGCATGGAAGGTCTAAAAATAGTGTGGTGGACCAATGATGAGGGACAGACTTTCCTAATTTATTGGCCGAAGTTGGGATTGAGCATGAGCTGAAGACTGCAACAAGAAATTAATGTACCGGTATTTACTGAGAAACATTGAAGATGATGGTGCAGCATGGCTACACCTGGATTTATAAGCGGTGCCAAGATAAGCTAAAGCAATTGAAGTCCGATTATAGGGCGATTAAGGACCAGAATGGGCAGAGTGGCCTGAACCCAATGACCAGTTATGATCCCACCCACAGAGCAGGGAAAGAAGTCACAGTGACCAATCATCTACACCTGAGAAGAATCAATACGACAAGAGTTGAGTGGAGTTGCATTTATCAATGGCAAAGCAGCTCATGTCTCTTGGCTGTCCAGGGAAGTCCTTGGAATCTTCCCAGAGGAGCTGGAAGAGATGTCTGGGCTGCTCAAGCTTCTGCCCCTACGACCCAACTCTGAACAATCAGCAGATGGTAGATGGCTGGATCTCACCCTCACTTCCATTTCTCTTTCTTTCTTCTTTTTTGTAGATGGATGGTCCATTCCAGGATATTGAGTTGTTGAAGTCACGACCAGCACACATGATGGTTTTCATGAGATATGTCTTCACCCAACTGTTGGACCCTAATCCTTTGGTAAGTCCACATTGTTGTACTTAAATGTAAGTCAAAGAAATACTCACAAGATTTCACAACAACGATTCATCAGGTATTCTCTAAGAATTGGTGCTGATCTGTTTCCTCCTTGGTATTTTGTCAACACGTGTTCTCCAGGGCAGTACACTGCCAACATGTAGTACCTAGCTGCTTCTGAGCCTCCCAATTCTTTGGGAGGCTCTCTTAGCAATAGGATAGACTTCAGCTATTCTTTGTACTTTTGTTTTAGGTTTTGAGAATTTAATACAGAACATGCCATACCACTTTATTTATAAAGCACTTAAAACAGCAACAAAGTGCTGTACAGCAGAAATAAAACAAGCAAATGATACAGAATAAAATACATAGATCCAAATACTTTGTAGGTAAAGATAAGAACTAAATGGCTAACAATACCATACCAATTTATTTATAGAGCACTTAAAATGGCAACATGGCCAACCAAAGTGCTGTACAATGGAAACAAACAAGCACAGCAGACAGGAAAATATAAAATAAAAATATAGATACAAATAGCAGCAGATAATAATTAAATGGCCAACACTGTACAATACAGAGAGGATCAAAAACAAATCACACCGTGTTAAGGCAAGAGAATAAAAGTGAGTTTTCAAACGAGACTTAAATACTGTGAGTGTGGGAGCCTGCCTGACATGCAGTGGCAACTCATTCCACAGTCTTGGACCTGCAACAGAGAAAGCCCTGTCACCTCTGAACTTACAACGAGTTTCTGGAACTGACAGAAGCATCTGGTCTGCTGACCTCAGAGAGCGCGGTGGGACATATGGCTGCAGAAGATCAGTGAGATAAGATGGGGTGGAACTGTTCAGAGATTTAATAACATACACGAGTATTTTGAACTGAATCTGAAGGTAAATGGGTAGTCAGTGCAGGGAGGCCAAAACTGGTGTGGTGTGCTCTTGATGGCCTGTACCAGTTAAAAATCGGGCTACAGCATTTTGGACCAGCTGTAGACGTGCAATGGAAGACTGACTGATTCCAAACAGAAGTGAATCGCAGTAATCAAGCCTCTATGTTATGAAAGCATGGATTACTGTCTCAAGGTTCTTTTTGGACAGTATGGTCTTCAGCTTAGACAGCCGCCTCAGCTGAAAAAAAAACCAGGATGTAACAATCATGTTCATGTGACTGTTAAGTTTCAAGGAAGGGTCCATTATCACCCCCAGATTTTTGACTTTTTGTTTCTCTAATGGGGCTAGAGAAAAAAGGTAAAAACAGTGGTTCATGATTGTGCCATTGGGATGGAACAACATGACAATGGCACAGCTAACACAGACCCTGGTACAACTTGTTCATCTGAAGTTGTAATCCTCTCATTTTCAGATGCAGGAAGGATCAGGGCTCTTCTGTAACTGTGTTTTATTTGTATATATTTTAGTTTTTATTCACCAAACCAGTAAATTAAACTGGCAGCTGCTCCTCTATTATTGTCACAGCTGCACAGTTTGTTTTCAAATGGTGTTTTCTAGAAAAATGCATATACTGTAGTCCACTGTTTTATCCTTTTGATCTGTTGGATCTGTAAAGTGACTAGAGCTGGGCCATATCATATCGTTCCCGGTTTTACCGGTATGAAAAGCTTGCCCGGGCAAAAAAGTTATATCATGATATGCTAATTTCATGACGTAATACGTCAAGGCGCCCCGCCCCCTTAACATCCAAGCGCTTCAAACAACTGCGCACCTCCCCTCCACCAGTCTATACTGGTGTAACGCTAATTAGTTACTGCTAAAATGCTAAAAACGAGCAACGCGCACGCGTCTCAGCTGTCTCTCCCCCCTGCTCTGCTCTGAGCAGCCGCGGTGCTACGTGTCCCCCGCTAAACTGTCGTTACAAACACGCGCGGCTCCACAGTCGCTCCACGATCAGACACAGATCAGTTAAAAAAATGAATCAGAGGAATGACACGTTCCTGCAGGAACAGATGAAGCTGAAACACCAACAAGTTTCAGGGTCAACTGGACGCCTGTCAAAACTTGTAGAAGTTACAGCTCATTTAAAGGCAACATAAAATTTGTTGTGTTTCATTTATGCTCAAAAAATCTTAAGCTTCATTTTATTTAGGCTAGTTGTTTTAGGAAACTACACCTGCACTTTAGTTTTGTGGTGGTTTTTGTTGATCTATATTTTGTGCAGACTTTTTCAATCTAAATAACGGATCTAAAAAAGCTAAGTCTGGTCCTCTGGACATTCAAAAAACAAAACAAAACAAAGCAAAAAAACTGTAGAAACGTTTCTTCTTTTTCCGAAAGACTTCCTCAGTCTGAGATGCTGTATTCTGCTCAGTCTTATAAATAGCACCCTCTCACAGTGGATTGAGAGGACCAGACTTACCTTTTTTAGATTTTTCTACCTGGATTATTGAGCATGCATCAGGGTAAATAACAGATCATTAAAAAATATATATTTTTATACTTGGAGACTGAATACTTTACTAAATAAAGTAATTTCAGTAAAATTACCCCTTGTTGTTTTTTAAAATTTTATATAATACTGCAAAGCAACATGTTAAGTTAATTTTGTCAAAAAAAGAAGAAATTGTTATATAACGAAATTTATCGTTATCGTGATAATGCTCTGAAATATCACGATGTAATTTTTGAGCCATATCGCCCACCCCTAAAAGTGACTCTACAAAACATTTAGAACATTACTAAACCTAGATTGAGATATGCCTTTTCACCCTCAGTTTTTATTTTGTTTGTAGCTCTTCTATCTATCAGTAGAAGCATATTTAGGTTCCAGTCCTAAAGACGCTCGTGGCCTCGCACCTCAGATCTGCTCCCACTTCCTGGATCCAGACGCCGTATGTACTCACGTTGTTCGTGTTCTAACATGAAAAGTTAGAAAGAAATTTAAATCAGTCGTTGATCATTTTTAGTTTACTCACACCGTTTTCTTTTTATTAGAAACAAAACTGTTCACAACGTGACTGTCATTTTCTTTAACGGTTACAGTTTCAGTGCCTAAAATGTGAAAACCCTTTTTTTTCCCTAGCCTTTGAAAATCAAAGTCCGAGAAGAGTACCTCACAGACATTGGTAAGAAAAGAAAAACATGAAATCTACCACACTTGAGTCATCAATTTCTTAAGATCGAGTGGATTTTAATTAAATCTGATCATTTTAATGAACAAATCTGGCAATCTGTAGAGTATATTTTAGTTTATAGTGAAGTATTTTTTCTGTGATGTGTTGTTGGTGGCTTTCAGAAAGTCGTCTTCATGCGCAGGAGGACATCAGAGGACCTCTGTCTGAGCTGCAGCAGCAGGTGCTGCCGGACATCCAGGAGCTTATTCAGGACTACAGGTGCATTTACTAAAGATGGTTCATTCATGGAGCCAACCAGACAGCTGTGGAGGACAGCTGTTTGTGGCTAAAAAGAAAAATCATTAGTTTGTAAAGAAAGTTCATGCTTAGTTTGGTTTCTAAACAGTTACTCCGAACCTTTGACAACCAAACCCCCTCCTCCTCTTCATAAAATATATATATTTAATGTAAATAAGTGGATTCAAGAGTTCATCCTAACTACAGTGTGAGGTGTGTGTGCTTCATATATTTTCAAAATGTATGTACCGGTAATGTATTTATTTTATTTATTTATTTTTGCTTTTTAATTTTGTTTTTGTTGGTTTTAAAATGATACCAGAGACCAAATTTCACATTCAGCATGAAGGGGACAAGAAAATGTTGGAACAGTAGAAACATGTTTATCACTACTGGGTTTCTCTACCTGACCAGAGTCACACACACACAGATAAAACTGGTATCAGCTGTTAATTCAAGTTACCGTAATTTACAGACTATAAGCTGCTACTTTTATCTGGACAGTTTCTTTTTTTTATAGAAACTGGATGGAGGGTGAAACGTTTCTATAAAAAAGAAACTGTCCAGATGACAAGAAAGTTCATTCTCAATAGTCCAGATGACCCGACTGAGAATTATTGGGTTGAGAATTTTATGTTTATTTGACGTGATTTACATTTTTTTGGAGGCTAAATACAAATAAAAGGTGAACATTAATTTATTTGTATAGTTTATAGTTTTTTTGAGGCTTTTATATTGTTTATATTGATATCTAATTATATCGCTATCAACCAAAATTAAGAAATATAT
>JBBPBX010012067.1:0-15199 GCA_038048925.1 Garcialebias charrua | reverse complement strand
CACACGCGCAGGCGCAGCACGCTGACGCTGCAGTTTTTTTTTTTTTTTTTCAAACTTTATTCAGTCAGGCTCAGCCAGCTTTGACAAAAGCTTTACCGGTGAACAAAACAGCTCCGCGGCGCCGTGAAAGATGCATAATCGCGCGACACAACGAATCGATGATGAAATTCGTTGCCAACACTTTTAAAAATCGATTTTTATCGATTTTATCGATTCGTTGTTGCAGCTCTATTTATATCGATATTGAATTATATCGTTATCGACCGAAATTAAGAACTATATCGTGATAAAAATTTTGGCCATATCGTCCAGCCCTAGGCTCAGGCGTAAAACTTTTTTTTTTAGTTTATTATATGGCTGCGCTAGCTTGATGGTCAGCACCATGGGCTTGTAATTCTGAGGTTGCGGGTTTGAGCCCAGGTTATGTCAGACAATTGCCAAATGTTTCATGCGAGTTTAAAGCAATAAGCAATGATGTAAGAATAAAACACGGAGAGAGTGAAACATTTAATCTGGTAAATAAAGTCCTGCATTTGGGAGAAAAATCATCTGTATCATTTGTCTAACACAAATATGTTAATTCAAAATGACTATGTAAACAATAAAATATTTCAGCTGAAAGAGCTTGTAAAGACGAGCATTGGACAAAGTGAAAAGTTGTTTAAAAATGAAAGAAATATGTAGTGAAAAGTTGAATTGCTGTTTTTAAATAATGCTCAAGATGTTTTTCAGGGGTTAGAATGATATTAATGGATTATTTGTTATTAATTAACTAGTAATAAACCTTTATTCTGGTGACAGATTGAGTTTGCTTCTGCAGAAATTGTAATTGAATAAGTTTGTCAGAGAAGGTGCAGTCGGGACATGAAACAGGTTAAAGAAGAATAAAAGTGATGAGTGACATGTCGGGCAAATAAAATGTAAATGTTGAGGTTCTCCTTAAGCCTGGGATATAGTTTACGCGTCGCATAGGGCGCGCGGTCAAAGTGACGCAATCGCGAAGTCCCCGCCCCCGCGCTTTGGCCAGCGCGTTGGTTTCGCGCGTGGTCGTGCACCTCCCAGATTTTGAAGCTCCGCAAGCCTAGCGCGCGCCGAATTGATTGACAGGTCGGGTAGGGACCTCACCGACAGCCTTCACGCCAGAGCCTGCAGCTGTCTGCGCCGCTGTGGTCGTGGAAACGGCGTCGCGACGCATGGAGGAATGTTTTTTATGTGATTCAAATGTATTAAATTCCCCGAGCGAGCGGAAAGCCATTTGTTTTTGTTGTGTGATTTCAAACAGTTCTTCTTCTACGGTAGATTTCTTCTTCTACACCCTTTCTTGCAACATATGCACAGGTTTTAGAGGGTACTGCCACCTGCTGGTCAGTAAAAGAACAGCACTTTGCCATGCGCTGCCGTGCCACACTATAAACGCATGCACAGTAAGCGCGCAGCTCGCGCGCTCCAGCTTGCGGACCAAAGCGCGACTATATCCGAGGCTTTACGAGTGACAAGATCAGGACTGACATCATCAGAGGGACAGCACGTGTTGAACAACTGGGAGATAAAGTTAGAGAGGACACACTGAGATGGTTTGGACATGTCCAGAGGAGGGACAGTGGTTTGGACATGTCCAGAGGAGGGACAGTGGTTTGGACATGTCCAGAGGAGGGACAGTGGTTTGGACATGTCCAGAGGAGGGACAGTGGTTTGGACATGTCCAGAGGAGGGACAGTGGTTTGGACATGTCCAGAGGAGGGACAGTGGTTTGGACATGTCCAGAGGAGGGACAGTGGTTTGGACATGTCCAGAGGAGGGACAGTGGTTTGGACATGTCCAGAGGAGGGACAGTGGTGTGGACATGTCCAGAGGAGGGACAGTGGTTTGGACATGTCCAGAGGAGGGACAGTGGTTTGGACATGTCCAGAGGAGGGACAGTGGTTTGGACATGTCCAGAGGAGGGACAGTGGTTTGGACATGTCCAGAGGAGGGACAGTGGTGTGGACATGTCCAGAGGAGGGACAGTGGTTTGGACATGTCCAGAGGAGGGACAGTGGTGTGGACATGTCCAGAGGAGGGACAGTGGTGTGGACATGTCCAGAGGAGGGACAGTGGTTTGGACATGTCCAGAGGAGGGACAGTGGTTTGGACATGTCCAGAGGAGGGACAGTGGTGTGGACATGTCCAGAGGAGGGACAGTGGTGTGGACATGTCCAGAGGAGGGACAGTGGTTTGGACATGTCCAGAGGAGGGACAGTGGTGTGGACATGTCCAGAGGAGGGACAGGTGTGGACATGTCCAGAGGAGGGACAGTGGTGTGGACATGTCCAGAGGAGGGACAGTGGTTTGGACATGTCCAGAGGAGGGACAGTGGTTTGGACATGTCCAGAGGAGGGACAGTGGTGTGGACATGTCCAGAGGAGGGACAGTGGTTTGGACATGTCCAGAGGAGGGACAGTGGTGTGGACATGTCCAGAGGAGGGACAGTGGTTTGGACATGTCCAGAGGAGGGACAGTGGTTTGGACATGTCCAGAGGAGGGACAGTGGTTTGGACATGTCCAGAGGAGGGACAGTGGTTTGGACATGTCCAGAGGAGGGACAGTGGTTTGGACATGTCCAGAGGAGGGACAGTGGTTTGGACATGTCCAGAGGAGGGACAGTGGTTTGGACATGTCCAGAGGAGGGACAGTGGTTTGGACATGTCCAGAGGAGGGACAGTGGTTTGGACATGTCCAGAGGAGGGACAGTGGTTTGGACATGTCCAGAGGAGGGACAGTGGTTTGGACATGTCCAGAGGAGGGACAGTGGTTTGGACATGTCCAGAGGAGGGACAGTGGTTTGGACATGTCCAGAGGAGGGACAGTGGTTTGGACATGTCCAGAGGACACTGTGTGGTTTGGTGCATGTACTGCATCCTGCCGCAAGAGCCTCCAGCGCATTGTGAGAGCAGCTGAGAAGATCGTGGGCACCTCCTTGCCCTCACTGCAGGACTTACACAGCAAACGCCTCACTCGGAAAGCCCACTGCATGGCAGGTGATCCCACACACCCACTACACAGCTGCTTCAGACTGCTGCCATCAGGGAGGAGACTGAGGAGTCTCCAGGCTCGAACCAGCAGACTGAGAGACAGCTCTGTTCATCAGGCAGTCAGGATGCTAAACACTCTGCCTGCTCTGCCCCCCCTCCCATTTGAACTGCCTTAACACTAAAACTTTCTCACACATTACCACACAACACAAAGATTTTAACACTGGACTCTGTGTCATCAAACGGGTTATTCACTAAACTCTCGGTCATGTGCTCATACAGTTTGCACTACTTCTCATACTTGCACTAATGTTTGTATTACATCACTGCCTATAATCATAATACTGTTTACATTCTCTGTTTACATTTATTAATACTGTTTACTTTTTTACTACTGCTTACATGTAATTACTACTGTTTACATTTACACTACTCTAATATCTACACCACTGCTGATACATATACAGTGTGCTCTGAACGGTCTTACTTAGGGATGCCCAATGTGCCTTACTGCATATGCCACTTTTTGCCTCTATAACAACATCAACTACTACCTCATACATATACTGTGTACATTAACTCATACGCTGCTTTGCCACTTTGCAAATGTCAATGCTAGAAACCTTTAGTTTATTTTAGTTATACTTTTTATACTCTTTTTTTATACTAGTATGCAAAAACTCAGGACAGTATTATGTTCATTAAATGTTTAATGTTTTAGTTTTAGAGTTGGTGTAAATTTTCATACTCTTATACCACTATGCAAAAAACTCAGGACAGTGTTAGTTTTACTATTTTATGCTTATGTCTATTATTATATGTTTCAGTGTTTCAATGTTTAGATGTTTACTGTTGCACCGAGGGACTGAGAGAAACGCAATTTCGGTCCTGTGTATGTCCTGTACAGTACATATTGCAGATCTGACAATAAAGTTGACTTTGACTTTGACTTTGACTTTGAGGAGGGACAGTGGTTTGGACATGTCCAGAGGAGGGACAGTGGTTTGGACATGTCCAGAGGAGGGACAGTGGTTTGGACATGTCCAGAGGAGGGACAGTGGTTTGGACATGTCCAGAGGAGGGACAGTGGTGTGGACATGTCCAGAGGAGGGACAGTGGTTTGGACATGTCCAGAGGAGGGACAGTGGTGTGGACATGTCCAGAGGAGGGACAGTGGTGTGGACATGTCCAGAGGAGGGACAGTGGTGTGGACATGTCCAGAGGAGGGACAGTGGTTTGGACATGTCCAGAGGAGGGACAGTGGTTTGGACATGTCCAGAGGAGGGACAGTGGTGTGGACATGTCCAGAGGAGGGACAGTGGTGTGGACATGTCCATTAGGAGGGACAGTGGTGTAGACATGTCCAGAGGAGGGACAATGAACTGCAGCTGCAGGAAAAAGACAAAGAGGAGAAATATGGATGCAGTTAGAGAGGACATGGAGTTAGTTGGAGTGATGACAGAGTGAGGACAGAGGACAGAGTGAGAAGGAGGAAGACTTAATGTGGAAACTCCCGAAGAGGGAAAACGATAAGAACCATTTCAAAGCTCCAACATTTTGCTGACTGGTTCAACTGGTGCATGCACCCTCCTGACTTCCGGGAGTGAACGTGTGCGCACCTCGCTGCAGCTGCACCTCGTACTTTTTTTCTTGCTTGTTTTATTCAGTACTTTCTGCAGTTTTTTCACCAACCCTTGCCTGGGCATTTCTACTCATCAACAAACATGGATTTTACTTGGATTTACCTGCTGCCTGCTCTCGTCTGGACTCTGCTGCTTCTCATCCAACAACACCCAGCGTCTGGCCTCCTCCATTATTCAGCCGTCGAGCTCCTTCGTCTTCGTTTCCGGCCGCGCTGCCGGTGCTCCCTCTGGAGGAAATTGCCTTCCATCCTCGTCGGAGATACATCCACCGGGGCTCGCGCCGTCGACTCAACGCTGACAAGGCTCATCCCATAACCTCCATCTGGTCTGACTCTCGCCATTCTTCACGCCGCAACGCTCGGTCAGCTAACAGCAGCAGCACGTTAGCCAACCTAGCTCGGTCGGCTAACGCTCCGGTCACTACTTCCGCCTCCTGCGTAAAGTTTGGACTTCTGAACGTTCGCTCCCTCATGGGCAAAGGTCAGCTTATTCACAATATAATATCCGACCGAAAACTGGATTTCTTCTGTTTAATGGAAACGTGACAACAGCAAAACGACTTTTTCCATCTGAACGAGTCCACCCTATCGGGCTTTGTTTGCACCGCGAGGGCCCGGGCCTTAGGCAGGGGCGGAGGTCTCGCAATAATTCACCGCAAGAACTGGAAGGTCACTCCGGTTCACCCCCCCCCTCCTCCTCCTTCGAACACACTCGCTATGTTTACATGGACATAAGTAATCGGATCAAACGGCCGATCGGATCAAAAGTGCGTCATGTAAACACCCCGGTCGGGTTATTTTTTGTGTATTCGGCGTGATCCGACCTAATTTGCGATCCGTTCGAAACGGGTGGTTTACGCCGATCCGTAGCCCGATGTGTGCGCATGTAAACACATATTCTGTTCCTTTTATCGGACCGTGCAAAACTGTCCTGACTGCGCATGTGCGCTGCGCGCGGCAGCGCACCCCTCCCCTCCTTTCCCAGCGCTCTCATACTGCGAATAGAAAAGACTAAAAGCATGCGTTGCTTGCCTGTAGCTCTATCAGGGAGTGCAGTAGTGCAGTAACAACTCCATCGCCGTCATTACAATCTGGCCGGGTCCATTTTTTGCGCATCTGTTTACTTTTGTCCCGGAAGTAACTTCTTCTGTGGTTTTCACGAAAGCAACTTCCTCTTCGGTTTTTTTTTTTTAAAGGGGGAGTGTACCACTCTGCGCATGTCTGTTCTTCTGGTCAGAATAAAAGCCTGCTGCATGTAAACGCTCGTCTTGAACGGATTGTGCCCATGTAAACAGTACTATCTAATTATGCAATCAGAGCACATTTCAATCCGGTCACAAAATTTTGCCCATGTAAACATAGCTAATGTGTGCCTGCTGGCTGGACCCACTCCAACTGTTGTGGCCACTATCTACCGCCCTCCAAAACTGAATAGCTCCTTCATGAATGACTTTGCTGCATTAATGGGTCATTTAACAGCTCTTTCACCCAATGTTATCCTGCTGGGTGATTTCAACATTCATTCTGATGATGTGAACAACCCCCTCGCCAGAGACTTCACATCTTGCCTGGACAGCTGTGGCTTTCAACAATTCATCAACTTTCCAACACACAAGATGGGCCACACTCTGGACTTACTCTGCTGCTCCGGACTTTCTCCTCTTAACTGTTCTTCTGATGAACTTCCATTTACTGATCACCTGATGATTTCATTCAATGTTAATCTTAAATTTTCCTCAGATAAACCTCAACGCACTATTTCCTTCCGTAATATCAAGAATATCAACATGACACTCTTTTATCTCATATTAACGATACCCTCTCCACTTTCAACTCAAACCCAGATGATCTCGTCACATTATACAACACCAGCCTAACCAACATCCTTAACTCTGTTGCTCCTTTGAAAACCCGGACTGTTTCCTTCTCCAACTCTGCACCCTGGTTCACTCCAGAACTCCGCTCCCTGAAAACCAAAGGTCGGCGGCTAGAGCGTCTTTATAAAAAATCCGGTCTCACAATTCACAAGGAACTTTATGCAAACCACCTCATCCATTACAAGAACAGTATTTCTCAAGCCAAATCCAGCTACTTCTCTGACATCATCAGTTCTAATGTTGGTAATTCAAAAACATTGTTCTCTCTCCTTCACCGTTCTGTCTCATCTCCTAACTCCCTGCCCTCTCACATGGTTTCCACAGAATTTTGCAACTCCCTGATGTCATATTTCAATGAAAAGATTATTTCAATTCATAAACACCTTGGTCCAAATACTGCCCCCAACATCCATGTTGAACTCCCCCCTCCCTCCCTCCCTCCCTCCCTCTCCCTCCCTTTCTCTGTCTTCTCCCTCCCCCTGCTGATAACATTGCTGACATCAAGTCCAAGTCCTCATCCTGTCAACTTGACCCATTTCCCACAGTTCTTGTTAAATCCTGTCTCTCGTCTCTGCTCCCTATCATCACTAACATCATCCACTCCTCCCTAACCTCTGGCATTGTTCCCACAGCCTTCAAATCTGCTGCCATCACCCCCATCATCAAGAAACCAGGGTTGTGTCTCAATTCAGGGGCTGGGTCCTCAGGACCCAGCCTAGCTGGGCCGAATAGGCCACGCACTCACAAGGCCGGGTGGGCTGGACGAAACTGCTGAAATGGGACGGTCTAGCCTTCAGGTTTGCCGGCCTTGAAGTGGGTGGGGCGTTCTCTTGAAGTGGGTGGGAAGTTCTTGTGTGCGCGCTTGGTGTGTGTGTGGAAAGAGAAGGGACGCCGCTAAAATATATTAGTTAGCTGAATACAGTACATGTATATATATTAGTGTTTCTGAGTTTACTGTTTGTTAAGAACTGATTACAAATCAGCTTATTTTACACGTGTGTAGCAAGGATTTTCTGAGGGGCGATTGGTTAAAAGATAAAGTGGACCTACAAAAAGCAAGTTGCCAAGTAGCTCAATCGGTTAATCATTGGCTTGGCGTGCAGATACTTTTCTCGAAGCTGGTTCGAATCTCACTCGGTTCGGTTAAAACTTATTTTACGTTTGTCTTTTATTGGATAAAAATATGAGGACTGAGATTTTAAAAAAGGAGTTTGTGAAACTCCTTTTTTTTATCCAATAAAAGACAAACGTAAAATAAGTTTTAACCGTACCGAGTGAGATTCGAACCAGCTTTTGAGAAAAGGATCTGCGTGCCAACCCAATGTTTAACGCGGTGACCTACTGGGCAACTTGCATTTTGTAGGTCCACTCTGAGTTTTAACAGATCGCCCCTCAGAAAAACCTTGCTACGCACGTGTAAAATAAGCTGATTTGTTATCAGTTCTTAACAAACAGTAAACTCAGAAACACTAATATATATTCAGCTAACAAATATTTTTTTAGTCGTTTCTGTAGTTAAATTTTAATGAGATTCAAGCTTGCGCTGAGGTTGAACGAGCTGATGACTCAACAACACGCAGCAGTCCCGACCCTGCACGCAGAAAGTCCTACCCCCCGCAAAATCTCTGCTGGCGCTACGAATTCTGGGATAGCCTCCGTCTTGAAGGATTCACGGATGCATCCTTGGATTTCGGCAGGAAGTAGGCCGCATTCCTCGGCCGCATGAGGAGGAGTCTTCGAATTGGGACAGTCCTCCGCGCGGGGCAATGACGTATGCGGCCGACAAATGCGCACTCATGAGGACGCAGCCCCTGAATTGAGACACAGCCCAGGTCTTGACTTCACCAACTTCAGTAATCTTCGTCCAATCTCCAATCTGCCCTTCATCTCCAAGATCCTTGAAAAAACTGTTGCTAGTCAACTTCACTCTCACCTGTCCAACAACAACATTTATGAAGAGTTTCAATCTGGATTTCGCCCCCACCATAGCACCGAAACAGCCCTAGTAAAAATTACTAACGACCTCCTTCTTGCTGCTGACTCTGGTCTTCTGTCCATCCTCATTCTTCTTGATCTAAGCTCTGCCTTCGACACCATCTGTCATTCTATCCTCCTCAACAGACTAACCTCCATTGGCATCTCAGGTACCCCGTTAGACTGGTTCACCTCCTATCTCTCTGACCGCACTCAATTCATTCAGCTTAAATCCTTCCGTTCCCAGTCTTCCCCTGTCTCCACGGGTGTCCCCCAAGGCTCTGTCCTCGGACCCCTCCTCTTCATCATTTACCTCCTTCCTCTAGGTCACATCTTCCGCAAATACGGCGTCCATTTCCACTGTTATGCTGATGACACACAGCTCTACTTGTCATCAAAACCTAACTCCACCCACCCACCCTCCATCCTCACCGACTGTCTCAATGAGCTAAATCACTGGTTTTCTAACAATTTCCTTCAACTAAACAGCAACAAAACAGAAATCATTCTTGTTGGTACCAAAAACTCTATTTCAAAATCAGAACATCTTCTCGTCCCCCTTAACAACTCTCTGCTATCCCCCTCCCCTCAGGTCAAGAGCCTCGGTGTCATCCTCGACACCACTCTCTCCTTCACTTCACACATCAACAATATTACTCGGTCTTAGGGCTGGGCCATATCATATCGTTACCGGTAATACCGGTATAAAAAGCTTGCCCGGGCAAAAAACTTATATCATGATATGCTAATTTCATGACGTAATACGTCAGGGCGCCCCGCCCCTTAACACCCGAGCGCTTTTAACAACTGCGCACCTCCCCTCCAACAGTCTGTAGTGGTGTAAAACGCTAATTAGTTACTGCTAAAATGTTAAAAACAACGCGCGCGTCTCAGCTTCTCTCCCCCCCTGCTCTGTAAGCACAGACAGCTGTCCCCCCCTCCCCCGCCCCGCTCTGCTCCGCTCTGCTCCGAGCAGCCGCGGTGCAGCGTGTCCACCTCTGTAAACTGTTAAACACGCGCGGCTCCACTCACTCCATCAGACACAGTTCAGTTTAAAAAATGAATCAGTAGAGGAATCACACATTCTTGCATGAACAGATGAAGCTGAAACATGAACAAGTTTCACGTCAGCTGATCAACTTGTAGAAGTTACAGCTCATTTAAAGTGGAACTAAACCCAAAATTAACTTTTTTAGCTGATAAACTCCCTAGAATGTGTTTAAAATGTTATCTAGCACTATGGCTGTGTTTATTCTCACATAATTGTGTGTATCTGTGTAAATCGGCAATATTTGGTCTAAAAACGTGTTTACGGTAGTTCTATGGGTTGAACTGGTGACTTACACCTTAATTTTCTTATTTGTCCAAACGCTCATGTGTGACATGTCTGCTCATGTGTGACGTCACACAGGTGGTTCAAGCAGAGCCAATCCCCTGCAGAGATGAGAAGTGCATACCTTATACAGTATGGAAGTGCTGCATTTCACTCCTGAAAAGCTTTTTCTTTTCTTTTTTTTTTTCTTCTTTTTTTAAAGCCTTTGGTTTTGGATGGAATGGGTGGAATAGATAAATCAAAGTCAAAGTCAAAGTCAACTTTATTGTCAGATCTGCAATATGTACTGTACAGGACATACACAGGACCGAAATTGCGTTTCTCTCAGTCCCTCGGTGCAACAGTAAACATCTAAACATTGAAACACTGAAACATATAATAATAGACATAAGCATAAAATAGTAAAACTAACACTGTCCTGAGTTTTTGCATAGTGGTATAAGAGTATGAAAATTTACACCAACTCTAAAACTAAAACATTAAACATTTAATGAACATAATACTGTCCTGAGTTTTTGCATACTAGTATAAAAAAAGAGTATAAAAAGTATAACTAAAATAAACTAAAGGTTTCTAGCATTGACATTTGCAAAGTGGCAAAGCAGCGTATGAGTTAATGTACACAGTATATGTATGAGGTAGTAGTTGATGTTGTTATAGAGGCAAAAAGTGGCATATGCAGTAAGGCACATTGGGCATCCCTAAATAAGACCGTTCAGAGCACACTGTATAACAGGGGTCACCAACCTTTTCGAAACTGAGAGCTACTTCGTGGGTACGGAGTCATACAAAGGGCACCAGTTTGATAAACTCTTTGGAAATAACAAAGCGTAAATTGAAAAAAATGTATAATAAACATATTTTTAAGAACATATTTTTAAGATAGACATTTTAAAATATATATAAATACAAAAAAAGAATAACAACTGAATAAAATTAAAATTTAAATGCAGCTTAGTAGTGAGTTGTGCTATTTTTAGAACAGGTCTGGGGCACCTCAAATGGTCCTTGGGGGCACCCGGGTGCCCGCGGGCACCACGTTGGTGACCCCTGCTGTATAATGTATCAGCAGTGGTGTAGATTCATCTACATGTACATGTTTATTCTTTGTTGTTGCTTGGTGTATGTTGTTGGCTAGAGGTTTAATTTGTTTTAGGTTGTTGCTGGTGGAGGCGTGAACAAAAGCACATATAATTTGTTGTATGTTTCATTTATGCTCAAAAAATCTTAAGCTTAATTGTATTTAGGCTAGTTGAGACGGACTACAGGAACGAGGTGAGCCGCCTGGCCTTGTGGTGCGGACACAACAATCTCACTCTCAACGTGGAGAAGACAAAGGAGATTGTTGTGGACTTCAGGAAGAAGGATGCCCAACATGCCCCTCTGACCATCAACAGCACCGCAGTGGAGAGAGTAGACAGCACCAAGTTCCTGGGAGTGCACGTCTCAAAGGACCTGTCCTGGAGCAGGAACACTGCAGCACTGGCAAAGAAGGCTCACCAGCGTCTCTACTTTCTCCGCAAGCTGAAAAGGGCTGGAGCTTCAACCCCCATCATGAGCACCTTCTACAGAGGTGCCATAGAAAGTGTCCTGACCAGCTGCATCACTGTGTGGTTTGGTGCATGTACTGCATCCTGCCGCAAGAGCCTCCAGCGCATTGTGAGAGCAGCTGAGAAGATCGTGGGCACCTCCTTGCCCTCACTGCAGGACTTACACAGCAAACGCCTCACTCGGAAAGCCCACTGCATGGCAGGTGATCCCACACACCCACTACACAGCTGCTTCAGACTGCTGCCATCAGGGAGGAGACTGAGGAGTCTCCAGGCTCGAACCAGCAGACTGAGAGACAGCTCTGTTCATCAGGCAGTCAGGATGCTAAACACTCTGCCTGCTCTGCCCCCCCTCCCATTTGAACTGCCTTAACACTAAAACTTTCTCACACATTACCACACAACACAAAGATTTTAACACTGGACTCTGTGTCATCAAACGGGTTATTCACTAAACTCTCGGTCATGTGCTCATACAGTTTGCACTACTTCTCATACTTGCACTAATGTTTGTATTACATCACTGCCTATAATCATAATACTGTTTACATTCTCTGTTTACATTTATTAATACTGTTTACTTTTATTACTACTGCTTACATGTAATTACTACTGTTTACATTTACACTACTCTAATATCTACACCACTGCTGATACATATACAGTGTGCTCTGAACGGTCTTATTTAGGGATGCCCAATGTGCCTTACTGCATATGCCACTTTTTGCCTCTATAACAACATCAACTACTACCTCATACATATACTGTGTACATTAACTCATACGCTGCTTTGCCACTTTGCAAATGTCAATGCTAGAAACCTTTAGTTTATTTTAGTTATACTTTTTATACTCTTTTTTTATACTAGTATGCAAAAACTCAGGACAGTATTATGTTCATTAAATGTTTAATGTTTTAGTTTTAGAGTTGGTGTAAATTTTCATACTCTTATACCACTATGCAAAAAACTCAGGACAGTGTTAGTTTTACTATTTTATGCTTATGTCTATTATTATATGTTTCAGTGTTTCAATGTTTAGATGTTTACTGTTGCACCGAGGGACTGAGAGAAACGCAATTTCGGTCCTGTGTATGTCCTGTACAGTACATATTGCAGATCTGACAATAAAGTTGACTTTGACTTTGACTTTGACTTGTTTTAGGAAACTACATCTGCACTTTAAAAATGATCTGTTATTTAGATTGAAAAGTCTGCACAAAATATAGATAAAAAAACACCACAAAAACTAAAGTGCAGGTGTAGTTTTACTTGGAGACTAAATACTTAACTAAATAAAGTAATTTCAGTCAAATTAGCCCTTGTTGTTTTTTAAAATGTTATATAATACTGCAAAGCAACATGTTAAGTTAATTTTGTCAAATAAATACTTTTTTTTTTTTTGGGTTATATCACGAAATTTATCGTTATCGTGATATACTCTGAAATATCACGATATAATTTTTGAGCCATATCGCCCACCCCTACTCGGTCTGCCTATTTCCACCTCCGTAATATTAACCGTCTCCGTCCTTCTCTCACACCCCGCTCCACAGCCATCCTGGTGCAGTCTTGTGACTTCCCGTATCGATTACTGCAACTCCCTTCTCTATGGCCTCCCCAACAAATCTCTCCACAAGTTACAGATGGTCCAGAACTCAGCTGCCCGTGTCATCACTCAAACCTCCTACTATGATCACATCACTCCTGTCCTGCAGCAGCTCCACTGGCTCCCGGTTAAATCACATCATCTTCAAAATTCTACTCCTCACGTTCAAAGCTATCCACAACCTTGCCCCTCCTTATCTATCTGACCTCCTACAAATCTCCATCCCATCACGCTCTCTCAGATCCTCCTCTTCACTACATCTCCATGTACCCTCTGCCCGCCTCTCCACCATGGGGAGCAGGGCCTTCACCTGCTCTGCCCCTCACCTCTGGAACGCTCTACCACCAGACCTTCGAAACACCACCTCCCTTTCTCTGTTCAAGACAGCCCTGAAAACCCATCTCTTTAGACTAGCTTATCACTAACTTTACTAAATGTATTTTTATTATCTTCCATTTTATATCCTTTATGTATTTTATATTTCAATTTGTCGCTGATCATGTTTGATCTGTATTACACTGTATTGGTTTGTTAAGTGTCCTTGGGTGTCCTGAAAGGCGCTTTTAAATAAAATGATGATGATGATTATTATTATTATTATTATGCAGCCAGTAGTTTGTAAATGTGAACAAATGGTGGGTTTTGTTGTTGTGCCTCTACAGATGACATGATGGTGAGATTTTGTTGCTCTGACAGTATCGTATTTTTCATTCATTCAACCTTTATTTAGTCAGGTAAATCTTATTGAGCCTCGAGGGCTCATTTACGAAAGCGACCTGCTACAAACTAAAGAATGATGAACAGCAATGATACAAATACAAATTTTTCGGCATATTAAGTCGCAGTTTTTTGCCTGATTAGCATGTCCTGCGACTTATATGGTGAAGTGACATATTTATGGATTTTCCCCATATCTTTAGACCAATTTTTAGCTGAGATATGACCGTTTCCATTCATTCTGATGGAAAAAATGGTGCAGTACCACTTTTGGCCGCTAGGGGCGCAGTACCACTTTGGCTGTTAGGGGCGCTAAAGGGCCCTCTAGGCTTTTGACAACTACCTGTGTACAAATATTTTAGAGCCAAAAAAAAAGTCCTGCTAGATGGACAGCATGTGCGCGCACATCATGCCGTTACATTTGTTTTTGTTTTTGCTTTTTTAAATTTTTATTTATTTATTTAAAAATATATATTTTTGCTTTTTATTATTTTTAGTTTTTTAATGTCCAGAGGACCAGACTTATATTTTATAGATTTTTCTACCTGGATTATTGAGCATGCATCAGGGTGGTGGTTTTATGTTAATCTATATTTTGTGAAGACTTTTTCAATCCAAATAACAGAAGAATCTTTTTTTTTTTTATACTTGGAGACTGAATAAGAGATAAGATAAGAGATAAGAGATTTATTTATTAACATTGCACCAATTAATTAATACAACGTGATTATGTAAGCACAGTCGTCCAGAAGAGGGAGAAGTATGCTAAGCTGCAGCATTTCCAAACACAAGACATGTTCTTCTGCGCGGCCGCGCTCATCCGTCTCCAGATGAAGGTCAAACAGATATGGAAAAAGGAAAAACACAATAGGTATCATTTGTGATATTCAAAAAAAGAGTCTATCAAAGATTGCCTTAAGACACTCTATGATAAAGTCCCAAAAACTCTATCAGCAATAAGCACAACCAGACAAGACATTGTTGCAGATTTGACGACATGCAAGGAGATCAAAAGAGTCTGTGAGCAGCACTCAGATAACACAGTTCTGCAGTTGTTATGCTTGGAGCCACGTGACGCAAATGATGAAATCTGCACATATGTGCTGCAGACCCGACTCTGAACGGTCCACAAGCTGAAGAGGGGGTGTCAGGGTCCAGTCCCGTCAGACTCTGAAGAGCCGGAGAGAGAGGAGCAGTGGGGGAGGTGGGGGAGGAGAGCTGCAGGAGGAGGAGGAGGAGGACAGCCATTATTACCGGTCTCTGCTTTTAGGCTCGTCCAGCAGCGGAGGAGCCCGCTCCGGGTTTCAGCAGAGGACCGGGATCAGAGACCCGGGCCGAGGAGCTGCACCTCCTTTCTGTCCTCCCGGAGGAGAGGGAGCAGCGGAGGAGAGGGAGCAGCGGAGGAGAGGGAGCAGCGGAGGAGAGGGAGCAGCGGAGGAGAGGGAGCAGCGGAGGAGAGGGAGCAGCGGAGGAGAAGGAGCAGCGGAG
>JBBPBX010012066.1:42649-54729 GCA_038048925.1 Garcialebias charrua | reverse complement strand
ATATATATATTTATTTATATACACTTGTTATGGAAGGAAAGAGAAAACAAAAGTTTAAAAGAGGAGATGTCATACAGTATAAGGACTGATATTTCAGCAGTTAAACGACAGTTGTCACTGTGCCGTCTGTAAGGCAGGTTGTCATGGTAACGCCGAGGGAGTGACCTTTGTTATTCAGTCCTCCTGCTGATGTTATGTTATGTTGGTTCAGAGCTAGCATAAGGAAGAGTTCTGGTAAAAGCTGAACAAGTGTGTGGACATTCAGTTACTTTACATGAAACACCAAGAATGAACTACGTTCAATGCTGGAACCGCTGCTAACTAGTTGCCGCTCCATGACCCACGTGACTTCTGCATTCCATTCTGTTGCAATGCTTTCTGACCAGACCCAATCAGATCCAGCACTTGTGTGGTGCATTCAATGTCTACAGGAAATACTGCCACATTCAGTTTACTTTGGATCTTATGCGCTGCAAAGATTTTATTGTGCACTTAGTATGTGCGAGCAGTGTGCAATTGCGCATGCGCTCAGCTTAGAGGGAACATTGGTCCCAGGTGTTCCAGAGACCCGGGACTTTCCGAGGCAGGGGCCGACAGCAGTCTTCTTGCTCAAACCAGACACAGGACACGAGGAGAAGACATTTAAAAAAATGATGGTTTGTTTGGGATGTGTTGAATAAAATGAGCAGCGTTTTTAATGTGAAAAATAAAAACCCTGTCTCAGAAAGTGGAGTTTTTCACTCAGACATGTTGAATTCATCTCTCCCGTTTTTTGTAAACACATCTCCCACAATGAATGAGAAAGTTGACCTGAGACACCTTTTCAGAGGTGAACATAAAGGGAAACTGTTTTGTTATGATGTTAAACAGAAAGCCGTGCAGCTATGCGCAGCGAACTCAGCATGAACCCTAAAGTCCCGCCTCCTCGCATGTCAGAGGAGGCAAGCACTGACAGATGTCAGAGGACACAGAGTGGTAAGATGTTTGACAATGGGACATCATACAAACAACACAGAGGTTTTTCTGTCTCCACACACTCAGCTAAATTTTATAAACCTGCATTTAAAGCGAAAGCTTTTTGCAGTTTTTTTTTTGTCCCTCCCTTCTACCAGTCAGACTGAAACGAGCACTAACAGTTAAGGCTGCACGATTAATCGCATTTGCGATTATCTCGCGATATGTTAAAACGTGATTCGCTAATCGCACGGGCTGCGATTTGACTGGTCACGTGACTTGGTTGTGAGCTGCTCTGGCCGCGCAGCTCTGAGTGGAGCAAAACAGAGCAGGAGGGATGGGGGACACCGTGCGCTCCAACACAGTTGCTTCAGGCTCGACAGAAGTCATAAAAGTTATAAATTCAGGTAAGTTAGCTCTTGTAAACGTGTATCTGAGAACGCGAGCTGGTCACGTGACTTGGTAATGAGCCGCACCGAGCAGCAGGAGCTCAGCTGAGCGGAGCAAAACAGAGCAGGCAGCAGGGAGGGGGACACTGTGCGCTCCAACACTGTTGTTTCAGGCTCGACAGAAGTCATAAAAGTTATAAATTCAGGTAAGTTAGCTTGTGTAAACGTGTATCTGAGCTTATACGCTGAGACACTGAGACTGCGGGAGATAAACAGAGCGCAAGTTGGTCATGTGACCGGGCCTGTTGTTGACTGTGCTCTGTTAGCAGCTAGCTCAGCAAGCTAAAATTCTGCGTGAAAAAGCGCATTCATTATCTGATAAAAAAAAACAGTTGTGTCGTTAGTGATATCAGGGTATCCGCGGGGTTGTAAAAGGTGGTAAAAGGTAGTAAATGAAATTAACACAAATTAAGGCCATTAAAAAGTATTAAAAAGTAATAAACGTCATCTGACGAGGTATTAAATTTTTTAAAACCTACACAACTATATTTTTCCCTTTCTGGCGTCTTAAAAAAGGTCTGTGAATTTATTTATCTTTTTTAATTTTATGTTCCAAGTAGGACCTTAGCTAAAACAAAGACGTCATATCGTCAGTCAGTGTGCGCGCGCACTTACAGCTGGCCGAGGCTGATCATGTCTGTAAAAAGAAACAGGAAAGAGGAGCGCGACTTTATCCTCCGACATTTAACAAGAAATTTACCTAAACAATTGTTTGTTAGCTCGAAATTATAGCAAAAGGTGTGTGTCAGTCTAACGTTTTCTTAATAAATGTACTTTAATGGTTAATTCGGCTTTATTTATTTTTTTAAAGTGTCGCTGCCTGTGTGCACCGTGATCGCTCAGCGGTGAAAACAGGAAAAAGGAGCGCGGCTCGTTTCGCCGTCATTTAACAAGAAAAATACCTAAACAATTATTTGTTAGCTCGAAATTATAGCAGAGATGTGTTTCTGTCTATCATTTTCTTAATAAATGCACTTTAATGGTCAAATTAGCTGCATTTCGCCACCGTGGTGCAGCTTGCTGCTGGATTGAAGCAGTGAGCAGAGAGGTGGGGAGAGTATGGCAGGCCGATTGGGTCATTAATAGCTAGTGAAGATTCTCAGTCATCCAGGACATGGTGAATTCTAAAAAGTGCAATAAAAAAAACAAAGTATAGTATAATAGTATAATAAATAAAGACCAGTTGTTTTTGTCTTGAACTTTTTTTAATTTGTCATTAAAGGCACGTTTTCCTATTACATGATACAACAGCCAACAGCATGCCATACCCTATGGGGCCATCAGGAACTGCAGGTTTTTTTTTTCAGTCAGAATGAATGGAAACGGCCATATTTCAGTCAAATGGTTTATAAATATGGGGGGAAAAAATCTATAAATATGTCACTTCGTCCTATAAGTTGCAAGGCATGTAAATTATGCAAAAAACTGCAACTTACAGGATGAAAAATACAGTAGTTATTATTTTTCTCCCTCTCTTTTTGAATTATGCATGTGTTCAGTGTTGAATTACTTTAACTAAACTGTTCTGTTTTCAAGTTTACAGTTTTTGTTTGCCATTAGAGATATGCTGTGTGTGGGAACAATTAAACTTTTTCTCTTGGGTTAGATTTAAATAACAAATAGGTCAGTGCTTTTATTGAGGCAAGAAGCAAATTGATGTACTGTATCCAGTAATTGTTATAAAACTACATTTACTACCAAAGCTTAGGAAGAAAATGACAGTAATCTTATCACTTTACAATTAGTTGCATGGAACTGAAATACAACAGGTTGCCGCTACGGTTACAGCTCGGTGCCGTGATGGTATTAAAAAATATTTTGATGGTATTAAAAAGGTATTAAAAGGTATTAAATTCAACTCTAGAATTTCTGCATATACCCTGTATGGGCATTCACATGGGCATTCACGTCACCAAAGTGACGCCTTGGAGTTACAGGCGAGCGAGGAAAAGAAAAAGGAAGCATTTTTAAATATTCCCTAAAGCTGCCTGTGTTGATTAATCCTGCTGTCGCTCACTCATGTCTATCATATTCTGAGCGAGCATCCACGTAGACATACTAGTTTAATTTGTTTGATCGCGACAAATTCATTCATTTCCGCATCGGCTTTTTATTCTCTCCCCCCGTGACCAGAAAGGCAGCCGCACAGCTGAGCTCTGCGTGCGCGCGTGCTCCCCGTGCTCCCCGACCCGTGCTCCCCGCAACAAGGCTGACGAGAGCAAATACAGTACATACACTCGAGGGAGCAAATTACACCGGCACGAGGAACTTCAAAGGTGACCAGCGGAAGAGGAGCCAGAGACGCGCGCGGCTCGCGGCTCGCTCCTCTGGGCAGAATGAGAGCAGCAACAGGTCCGCAGCGGTGTTATAAAATAAATAATAAATAAAATCAGAGCGCTGGTCCATATACACACAAATGCACCAGGAAATATGCAGGAAATATGCAGTTTTAACTTCCACTCGCTCTCATAAACCTCCATGGAAACTCACTCCTACCTTCTGCCTTCTGGGTGGAGATGTAACAAAAGTCACATGACACTTCGGGACTCTTCGGCCAGGTTTCCGGATTCATTCGGGAGTGTTTTTTTTTTTTTTTTTAACCCTCGCCTGGCCCAAATGCAAAAATGAAAATAGACCTAATAATAAATTACAGTAATTGTCCAATATGGTGAATTGTTAGTGTCATGGTGGGTGTTGTCCTTTAAAAAAAATAAGTTAATAAGATTATGATTTAAAAAAAAAAAAAATTATTTAGATAATAATAATAAAAGAACAATACCTCTTGAACGGTTGAATCTCTCACTCTTCATCATCATGGCAGGGCTTTAATCTGGTCCAGTGCTTGTTGTTGACAACATCAGTTAGATTTTTCATAAAGTGCTGAACTTTTTGAAGTGTTGACATGATGAATGTCTCATAGTGACGCTCAGTAACTTTAAAGCCTGCACATATAACAACATTCAGACTTGGATTCAGAGATTTAAAAACTCCTACAGCTTGTGTTATTGCTCTGGACCGCTCTGAATCATCTGATGAAGTAGTTTTAATGCAGCTGTTGCTGTTAGCGCTGTTTGTAACAAGCTGCTGTTTCTTCGTTCACGTTCGGATGACATAGTTTCAAGCGCGTTCACGTTAGACGTGTTGCTGCTGCAGATCCAGTCTCAGTGAAAAATCGTCCACACAGCTTTGAATGTGTGCTCGTCTTTTAACAAGAAAGCGTTCACAAACAGGAGACCGCACGAGATGCTAACGGCTAAAAGCTACGCGTGCTGCGCGATAATAGCTCCGTGCTGAAACGCGCCCAGGAAATTTTGTTCCGCGGTGCATATATTCCCCTGTTAATAACGTTTAATGAGTGAAAAAAAAAACGAAACGGTACGCAGGTGGACCGAACCGAACGTGGTGTACCGAAACGGTTCGGTACACCCACTACAACAGTTACATGCCTAGTTTAAGAGATAGAAAATTTTACTGTAGTATTTTTTACTGCAGTTTCATTAAACATTTCTGAAGCATTTCTTTGTTTTACAGTAATATTTCTTTGTATTTTTTTGTCGTAGTACCTGTACTGTGAAGTAATGTTTGTGTGTTTTTAGGGGACGTTACAAACAATTGTGAACTGATCCGAAATCGTTCGGAGTGCAAAGACATCGATTGGGCAACGTACACCTGTGTTCTGGGATTCCACGTCTTTGGTTAGTACATATGAGAGTGTGCACGTAAGAATGTGCCTTAATGTTTTTACCCATGTTGTCAGCGCTGCTCAGAGGTTCTGATCCAACGTCTGGGTCTGTCTCAGGTGTTTGGCCCGAGGGTTCGGACGGCACCGACATCAACGCTCTGATGAGATCCAACAACAGGAATGTGATTGCCCTGGCAGACGACTTCTGCAAAGTTCATCTGTTCGCCTACCCATGCTCCAAACCCAAGGTGGGTCTCAGTCCAATTCGAAACCTGAAACAAACCCAAACAAGAACGTGTTCTGGGTAAAATGGGTATATTTTATCACCATTCATGACTGTGATATAAATGTTTCCTGAAACTGTAAAAAATCAAATTAAGTCACGCTGCTTAAATATAAAAATAACTTTAAATGTCAGTGTTCAGTCTTAACCTGTTGCTGCGGAAAGAAAAGGCAAACTGTTTTGTTGACTAATTCAAATGAAGAGATTTAAATGAAATACAAGCAGTAGCACATCAACAGGGCAGATCTAGAACTGACGGGACTGATTTAAAACTGATTTGAGACACATCTCTGGACCAACGTGAGACAGATCAAAGGGAAACTCAGAACAGAGGTCTGACTTATGCCTCAGGGCAAATATCCACTTTATTCCTAGCCCCCATGCTGCCTTGCTCGAATCATGGGCATGACTTCCAGCTCCGACCAGAACGAGCTAATGTAGTTTCTCCTTTGCGTTGTGGATTTAATTTAAACATGTAGGAACTAGGGGTTGAACGAGTACATAATTTTTAACCTCGACATTAACATAAAAAAACTCGAACGACGCTCGAGTAGCCGATGACGTCACAGTGTCTTACGATGCAAAATAAATAAATAAATATAAATGCCTAAAAACGTCTTTACAAAAAGAAAAAAAAGACCAACAAAGCATTGGGAGCATTTATTATGCTCCTATCATTTATCATACTGCACATAAGTCACAGGAAAAACAAAACTATTAGTTATATTAATAATATTAAAAGTGAAAGTATAAGGCGATGAAAACCGAAACTTAAAAAACAAATTGGGCCACAGCCACACCGTACCACCGCCTGCAGCTGTGCAATTTAGGTTTACTTTTAGAGATTGTGTTTATAGATTTTTAATAGCTCTAGAGAGATGAATATTTGTTTTTTTGTTTGTGAAACGAGAGAGATGAAGCCGTTTCAACCGTGTTATATATGGGACCTGCAATAAAACACTGCCCTCTGCTGTCACAACAATCTACTACGGTGTTGAAGCAAAGAACGTCAACAGGATGTTTCAATGAGTGGCGCAATTTATAAAATTATAAACTGTTTTACCTTTTTGACAAGACTGGACCAGCTTCATAGATCCGTGCGCACAAAGGAATCCATTTTGTAGCGTCTACTAAAAGCTAAAAGCTACCGCGCGCTCTGTTTTTATCACGTGATGACGTCACTACGGGTACCCGAGTTGGACAAAAAAGCCTCGATAGAAGTCAAAGCACTCGACCTGTCGAAAACTCGGTTATTTTGTTAATGCACTAGTAGGAACATCAGCTGTCAGAACTCAAAAAACAGGACAATATGATCATACCACTGCCTGCTGAGGACGAGGGATGGAGGACAACCTGAAGAAGTGGCCGCAGATTACGTCTACTAGCATATTTAGCTATTTCATTGACTCTGTTCTTCTAACAGTGAAGCGACAAACATCCTGAAAATCTCTGAGGTGTATCAGTATCTACACAGTAATAGTCTGTCATGTTTTGTTAAAAGAGGTCGGACATAATATTATTGACCTTAAAGGAGACATAGAGCCCAGTCAAAGTCTTAGAGTCCTCCATCACTGAGCGTGGGTTAAATGTAGAGAAAATGGTAATACTGAAGACGAACAAATACTAAAATGCTGTGCCCTCCATACACTTGAAATCATACCTGATGTTCTCGTCACTGCTTTCAATCAGAGGATCCGGCGTCTCCTCTTAAGTGGTTTATTGTAGTCCAGCCACTAAGTAGGATGCATGTTTTCCTCTTTCGGTCGTTTGTCAACAAAGTGAAATGAGCACCAGACAGCGTTTAGGGGCGTCTCTTGAAGTTCAGATTTTTCAGCCACATTCTTAATTCTTCATCTTTAGGTAGACGATGGAAACTATACCGCTTTTCACAAGAACACTTTTTGTTTGTTTTTGTGTTGGGTCCATGTTTAGTTTTTGTGTTGGGTCCATGTTTAGTTTTTGTGTTGGGTCCATGTTTAAGACACTGTTGTTGTAGCCTCGTGATTTAGTTTGGTCTGGTTGTTCTGCAGCTATGCACACAACAGGTACCTGAACTCAGCACAGCTATTTTAGTAAACTTTATGGTTGTTAAATAAATGTAAATAAAACAAAAACAGAGTTTTATCTGCTAAATTGAATGCAAATTACTTTCAAATATACCACGGTCCGTGCTCCTCTACCATGGTTAACCAATGCTTACTGCAACTTCCTGTCTGACAGGAAGTTGTACCCATAATCCAATACTTCTCAGTCGGGTCATCTGGACAGTTTGTTTTTAATAGAAACATTTTGCCATCCATCCAGAGGGCCTCATCAGTCAGAGGATTTCCAGTAAACTGTTTCCCCACCAAGCAGTAAACACCTTAACTGGTTGGTCCACTTAAGGTGTTTACTGCTTGGTGGGGAAACAGTTTACTGGAAATCCTCTGACTGATGAGGCCCTCTGGATGGAGGGTGAAATGTTTCTATTAAAAACAAACTGTCCAGATGACCTAACTGAGAATAATTGGATTTATTACCTGGATTCTTGAGCATGAACTGTCTGTACCCATAATCGTTTGTCCAGTATAGCTCACAGGAGTACGGTGGATAGGTCTGAGAAAGGACGGATCAAAAACAGACTCGGGACAGATTGAGATTTGGCCTGTATCAGAATGAGAACTAGCTCAGGACAGAACAAGGACTAACCTAAAACAGATCAGGGAATAACTAGGTTAGTCCTGTACTCGGTTGGTTTTAGGGCTGGACAGATCAAGGACTGACTCATGACTCGAGATAGATCAAGTAGATAGATCAATAGATCAAGACCCAGGACTGATTAAAGACTGATGAACCGTTTTAACTGTGCTCACATACATCTTTAAAAAGTTGCTGGAGTACCAGTTTTTCAAATGGCTCCCCCCAGCTCCCCATCCTGTAAAGATTGAGCACCACGGGATCAGGGTGCAGATCAAAATCTAAACTGTTGAATAAATTGTGTGTCTGCAGGCCCCCAGTCGGAAATACAGCGCTCACAGCAGTCATGTGACCAATGTCAGCTTCCTGTTTAACGACACCCATCTAATCTCAACGGGGGGGAAGGATACCAGCATCATGCAGTGGCGAATGGTAAAAAAATCTTCTCCATCCCTGTCTGATGGCATCATCTCTAACCCCATCCCGCGCAAGGCTGATCCCGTCATTGCCACGCAGCCTCCTCCATCAACCACGCCCACACAGGAACCAAAGCCTCCACTAACTGCCAATGGGACCCAGGAACCATTCATCGAAATCTCTGCCCCCACAGAGTTGATCCTGTCTACCTCTGAGCTGACCCCGCCCCTCTCCGAGTCGACTCCTCCCCCCTCCGACAGCACAGTGAGTCTGAAGGACAGCCTTGAGCCAAGTGATGACACGGCCACCCCTAGTGATGAGGGGCTGCCCCCCCTGACCCCACCCTCTTAGAACCAGCCACTGTGTGTTCCTGTGCAGCGGTCTCTGTGTGGGACCAGGTCCGCGCTCTATGGGGACGAGGTTCTGTTTCTGTGGAGACCAGGTTCTGATTTCCACCGTCATTTGGACACTCTGAGGGAAGTGAGGACATCTGGTGGGTCCTGATCTCAGCTGCAGACTGTTTTAAGGTTAAATTTCAGATCAGTTCAGGACTGCAGTCAGAAATGTGATGATGATGATGTCTAACTATGATTCATCTGTTTAGAAACAAGGAAAGAACTCAGCAGAAACCAGTCCAAAACTCTCCTGTTTGAAGTTTTCCAGGGTTACAGAAAGTCCGTACTGCTTGTCTGCTCTAACCCTGACCATGAGTGAAACACTGTAAACAGGACCTGCTCATAAAGGGGCAGTTCACCAAAAACTGAAGCAAACAATCAGACTGACCAGTCGGGGTAGCTAACAACTGCTACATGCTAACAGGTTCTCAGTCGTGCAGAAAATAAAGTGTGGCACAGAGAGATTATAGGAGCAGGGAGTACCAGTTTCACCCACCATCACCTACTCTTATTTTTCCAGCTGTTTTCTCCTGTCTTTTATAGGGGGCAGCAGAGGGCCAAAAACACCTGAATGAGAAGAATAAAAGTTATATCATTACCAAACCAATACAATGAGATCAGATAGTCCAGAGAAAACAAGTGTGACTGCCGTCGATGTTCCACCACCAATAAATATCAGGAAGAGTCTTTGTTAGAGAATAACTAAAATCCATGATTTTTACACATTTCCAAGTTGTATTTGCACAAAAACCAAATCATTTCATTTATTTTGTAGGTAAAAGACTTAAGCAACAATTTTTTTATTTTTTTGTAAATTGATCAATTTGTTCAATCAAATATACCATACCTATATCATAACTAAAATTATTTTGTAAAGGAAATGTATTACAAAAGATTAATCTAGATTAGATTAGATCCTTTGATCTAAGGGAGCAGGGAGTAAAAACCGTAGAGGCTTAAACAAAAACATGTCGGTTCCACTCTGGAAAAACGTCAGATATAAAAATTAAGAATCATGTTGTTTAAAGATATCAGCTTTGTTTGTTCCAGTTTGGTTCAAGATATTTTATTTTCAAAGCCTTTCATTTGAAACATCACACAGATGAGAAGTACCGTATTTTTTGAAGTATAGGTCACACCTTTTTATAATTTTTTCATGGCCTGCGACCTATACTCAGGTGCGACCTATATATGGCTTTTTATAAAATAAGCTGATTTGTAATCATTTATTAACAAAAATTAAACTGAGACACACTCTTACAATAATGTCAGCTAACAAATATATTTTTTAGGTGTTTATCCTGCTAAAATTATTCATTTATTAAAGAAAAGTTCAGCTCAGACACATATTTGCTATAATTTTTTATCAAACAATTAATTGTTTTTAAGTGTTAATCTTCTTAAAAGCCTTGCTGTGCGCTCCTGTGGAAGAGACATTTGCAGCAGAGCTAAACACGGTCCACATTTTGACGTAGGTGTGACCTATATTCCGGTGCGACCTATATATGGATCCAATTTATTGGCAATAATTGGACAATGCGACCTATACTCCGGTGCGACCTATACTCCGAAAAATGCGGTAGTGTGGCATGTTGATACTTCAGAGTGAAACATCTGAGACTTGATCTGATCAGTGAGGTGTCTCTTTGATCAAATGAGGTGTCTGATCAGAGTGAGATGTGTCTGATCAAGAGGTGTCTCTGATCAGAGTGAGGCATCTCTTTCGATCAGAGTGAGGTCTCTTATGATCGAGTAGAGTTGCACTCGGGTCCAAATAATCCAAACTGACCCAGCCTGCAGCCATCATTTCCAAACCCCACCCAATCTGACGGATTAACAGTAATTACTGGTCTGAACCCGAAAAAAAGACATTTTTAATTGAGCTTTGATTGCTTATACCACGACTATTAAAGGTTGGCGGACGTGCGTGGCTGAGTAAAGGGGGCAACCCAGAAAATCGGAGCTGAGGAGCCCTCAAAGCGCATTAACTGCTTCCTTTGCTTCTGCCTGCATTGGACCCTGCGTTGACATGTCAAATATTTTGTGATCTCGTCTGTTTAGAACATCAGCCACGTGCGTCCGCTGAGTGCAGCGGCTGAATGAACCGATGGATCGCTGGCAGTACTCCATCTGAAGCTTAACCAAACTTTTTATCTCTTTCAACCAGCCGGTCAGCGCATGGTGAAATGGCAGCGTGCGGCATGTGTAGTATGGCAAGCCATGTTTGCATATATTCGATTGTCAGCCGCGCGCGTCCCAGACGCAATAAAAAGCCAGACACCGACCCGGCCCACACATTAAGCACATTATCATGGCCCAGCCAGGTCCGAATCCGGGTCGGGTGTAGCCGGGCTCCGGGTTAGAAATGACAACTTTAGATCAGAGTGAGTTAGAGTTTGATCAACGAGGTGTCCCTTTGATCAGAGTGAAACGTCTTTTATCAGCGTGAGGTGTCTCTTTATCCAAAGTGAGACCTCTCTCTGGTCAGAAGCCGTTTTCGCACTGCACGGCCCTCCCCAGCCCAGCTCGTCCCTGGTTGGCCCAGAGCCTGGCCTTGCCCGCCCTCGCTCATTACGCATTGTGCAGAGAGCCGCCTTGAAGTGGGTGGAGAGTTCTTGTGTGCGCGCTTGGTGTGTGTTAAGAGGTGGAAAGAGAAGGGATGCCGCTAAAAAATATTTGTTAGCTGATTATATATATTAGTGTTTTTGAGTTTAATGTTTGTTAATAACTGATTACAAATCAGCTTATTTTACATGTGCGTAGCAAGGATTTTCTGAGGGGCGATCCGTTAAAAGATAGAGTGGACCTACAAAGAGCAAGATGCCCAGTAGCTCACTGGTTAAGCATTGGGTTGGCGCGCAGAGCCTTTTCTCGACGCGGGTTCGAATCTCACTCGGTTCGGTTAAAACTTATTTTACGTTTCTTTTATTGGATACAAAAATGATGACTGAGATTTTAAAAAAGGAGTTTGTGAAACTCCTTTTTTTTAATCCAATAAAAGACAAACGTAAAATAAGTTTTAACCGAACCGAGTGAGATTCGAACCCGCGTCGAGAAAAGGCTCGGCGCGCCAACCCAACGCTTAACCAGTGACCTACTGGGCATCTTGATTTAGGTTCACTCTATCTTTTAATGGATCGCCCCTCAGAAAATCCTTGCTACGCACATGTAAAATAAGCTGATTTGTAATCGGTTATAAACAAACATTAAACTCAGAAACACTA
>JBBPBX010012066.1:24694-40704 GCA_038048925.1 Garcialebias charrua | reverse complement strand
CTTTTCTCAGGAAACCTACAATGAAGGACAGAATCACTGTTTTAATCCAGCTTAATTGAATCAAGAAACATATTATTTCAGAAGAGACTTCCTTTTAATTTGTGTTGATGTAGATTTGATCAACAGGAATAACTTGTCATTTTATTATGATCTGTTATTTGTATGAGTTGTCACTCTTATGCTGGTTTATTCTTCAGTACGATGGTGCTTTAAATCTATGGCACAGTTCAGGGTAAACTCTTAAGTGAAACTTCTCTGTTTTGTCTATGAGTGTTGGAACTCATCCCGAGGACAGGCGATGATTTCCAAAAAGGGGGACTGTAGTGGAACAGGCCCTCATGCTTGACCTTCAATTACACCTTTTCACATCCTGAAACTTTGAGTGTTACACTTTTCTTGAAGCTCTCAAGGAGACAAGTGGACACTATTTTATTACATTTATTTTGAATTGAGAGACACAAATCAGAAGAGACTTTCTTTAATTTGTGTTAATTCAGAATTAATAAACACAATAACTTCAATATACTGTATTGATCGTGGTTTATGCTGTTAGAATATTAGTCACTTCTTCATATGATGAATCAAAGCATCACCTGTTCTGCATATGAACAGTATATTCTTAATATGTGTATGATCTTATTACTAAGCTGGGATATTTTTTCTATGCCAAAGTGCGAGAACATGTCAGAATGATCTTCCAGACTTTGTTTTAAATTGTTAGAGACACTAGGATCACGTCGTAGACTAAACTTGTCATTCTGTCTCCTTTCTCTGAAAACCAATCCATCTACTCTCCAAAACAGATTCTGTTTGTTCACACCTGCAAGTCTTCTGACGCACTATCTTCTATCCGAGTGACCATTGCACTCTAACTCTCTAGCTCGGTTCGTCTGAACCATTCGGGGAAGAACAAGTCACTGATCTCAGATCCTTCCTAAAAGTTCTAAGCTTTGCTGGAACTTTTGAGTTCCTGTGAGGAAGTGGAGATGTGAACTTTCTTTGGAAACCGTGGACGTCCGACCATGAGTCAAGGGTCCGCGTCTTCAGCAAGGTTCAAACAGCATTGTCACCTGTGAACCATTTGAGTATCACAGCTCCAAGCTGTGAAGTCTTTCTGGAAGTTGTTATCTTGAAAACCAAACCGGAGCTGAGGGCATTACTCTGGGAGGCAGAAGCAGACCTCACAAGACCGTGGCAAGATGGACGTGTGTTGCCTGTAAAACGCTGCAGGACGTGCGCGTATGGCTTGACTAATTTACTGGAGTCGAGACAAGAAAATCTTCACAAAGGTAAAAGTTGTTCATCACGGTACGGACGTCCAGCCGAACCAGACCAGAGGATATGCTGTCTCTGGTTAAAATATCTCAAGATAAGACTTCAACCATTTCCCTTCAACCTTCATTTTCTTCCTCCTAAACTTTCTCCTTATTTTTATTTCTAAAAGTAAAACTGTAAGTTTGTGCCGCATAAATAAGTTGATATAAGACCCATTAACTTGTGTTCTGTTGTCTCTAAGTTTTAATCTGTGAAAGTTAGTTATAGGAACCCTGATCGATCAATCCATGTAAATATGTTGTGATTGTAATTTAATGATTTGTTAATTAAATGATTCATCTCCTGGTGAATCAACATAAGTTAACGTTTCATGTCTTTACATTTCATCACTGAGTCACAGATTTATTGAATATTATTCTGAAAAAGATGAGAACCCGTGAATAAGATGATAAATTATGTCAGTCAAACTCTGCTCAATTTACATCTAAAATATAGATGTCAGCAAACTGATTTTTATCTATTTTATTACAGTACCGTACATGTATATGGGGCGGCCAGTGTGTACTGGTATGTTTTACGTCGAAATCCAAGTTACGAACTGGCGTAGGAACGGAACTCCGTCGTAACTCGGGGACTACCTGTATATATTTTTAATAATAATTTTCTAAACCTTACTTATGCACCATGCCAGTTTCTGTTTTGTTTTTTGCTTTTACTGACCAGGCTGTATTACAGAGCTGCTGCAGTGGCATCTGCCACTGATGCCCTGAATTCAGTTAGTCCAGTTTAAAGTGTCATTCTGAGCCGTGCAGCGTCCGTTCCTTCAGCTTGTATTCATGCAGAACTGTTTGTCATATTAAATGTTTACTTGCATAATGTTTTTTTTCTCTTTACATCTAAAGTAAAACAATTTTCACATGAGATGAGAGGTGAACTTGGGGAGTGGTGGTGCAGAGGTTAGAGAAGGCGAACCTGTGATCAGAAGGTCGTCAGTTCGACCCCCCGGATCAACATCAAAATGTGGGTGTGAATGCAGCATACACCTGCCCTCACCCGTGTTGGCCCCCATTCTGAGTCCTTGAGCAAGGCACTTAACCCTCACCATCTTCTCCCCCGGGCGCCATAGATAGCAGCTCTCTGCTCCACAGAGGGCTGTGGTAGCTCGGTGGTCTGTGGTTGTGTCAGGAAGGACGTCCAGCCAGTGGTGTAGTCTACGTGATACTCGGGTATATGGAGTATACCCACTAGAAAAACTTAAGAATTTCAGTATACCCACTTAAAAGTGCCCAATGGTACATGACATACCATTAGGTACATGTCATTGATACGTTAAACGACAGTTAAACACTTCTGTAACAATCTATTGGTGTGCAGTGCTTTTCTTTGATACTGTTTTATAAATTATATAACATGTTTTTAATACAAAGCCAGCTGTTGTACAAAGTTTGTTGTTCATTTATTCAAATATAAGCATCAGAGAAATTTGGAACTGTTAATATGCTTAAAATCAAAATAAATTGACGGTTACACTTTACTAACCAGTGTACTTTGGTTTCTAAGCACGGTATGCCCACTAAAAAATGTAGACTACACCACTGCGTCCAGCATAAAAACAATCACCAAGTCTTTGTATGTTATTTCACTGTGGCGACCCCTGAAGAAGGGAGCAGCTGAAAAAAAAAAGACTCTGCAACATCCAGCCAGGAAAGATGTCTTCTGGGGTAAGTTGGCATATGTTCCAGTGAATTTTTACTGAGGTCCATCGAATGAGCTAATAAATAAATAAATCACAAGTACAGGTCCTTCTCAAAAAATTAGCATATTGTGATAAAGGTCATTATTTTCCATAATGTAATGATAAAAATGAAACTTTCATATATTTTAGATTCATTGCACACCAACTGATATATTTCAGGTCTTTTATTGTTTTAATACTGATGATTTTGGCATACAGCTCATGAAAACCCCCCAAAAAAATTTGAGACATGATCATGTCTCAAAAAATTAGCACATCATGAAAAGGTTCTCTAAACGAGCTATTAACCTAATCATCTGAATCAACGAATTAACTCTAAACACCTGCAAAAGATTCCTGAGGCTTTTAAAAACTCCCAGCCTGGTTCATTACTCAAAACCGCAATCATGGGTAAGACTGCCGACCTGACTGCTGTCCAGAAGGCCATCATTGACACCCTCAAGCAAGAGGGTAAGACACAGAAAGAAATTTCTGAACGAATGGGCTGTTCCCAGAGTGCTGTATCAAGGCTTCTCAGTGGGAAGTCTGTGGGAAGGGAAAAGTGTGGCAGCACTGCACAACGAGAAGAGGTGACCGGACCCTGAGGAAGATTGTGGAGAAGGGCCGATTCCAGAGCCACCGTGCACAGGCGTGTGCAGGAAATGGGCTACAGGTGCCGCATTCCCCAGGTCAAGCCACTTTTGAACCAGAAACAGCGGCAGAAGCGCCTGACCTGGGCTACAGAGAAGCAGCACTGGACTGTTGCTCAGTGGTCCAAAGTACTTTTTTCGGATGAAAGCAAAGTTTGCATGTCATTCAGAAATCAAGGTGCCAGAGTCTGGAGGAAGACTGGGGAGAAGGAAATGCCAAAATGCCAGAAGTCCAGTGTCAAGTACCCACAGTCAGTGATGGTCTGGGGTGCCATGTCAGCTGCTGGTGTTGGTCCACTGTGTTTTATCAAGGGCAGGGTCAATGCAGCTAGCTATCAGGAGATTTTGGAGCACTTCATGCTTCCATCTGCTGAAAAGCTTTATGGAGATGAAGATTTCATTTTTCAGCACGACCTGGCACCTGCTCACAGTGCCAAAACCACTGGTAAATGGTTTACTGACCATGGTATTACTGTGCTCAATTGGCCTGCCAACTCTCCTGACCTGAACCCCATAGAGAATCTGTGGGATATTGTGAAGAGAAAGTTGAGAGACGCAAGACCCAACACTCTGGATGAGCTTAAGGCCGCTATCGAAGCATCCTGGGCCTCCATAACACCTCAGCAGTGCCACAGGCTGATTGCCTCCATGCCACGCCGCATTGAAGCAGTCATTTCTGCAAAAGGATTCCCAACCAAGTATTGAGTGCATAACTGAACATAATTATTTGAAGGTTGACTTTTTTTGTATTAAAAACACTTTTCTTTTATTGGTTGGATGAAATATGCTAATTTTTTGAGACAGGAATTTTGGATTTTCATGAGCTGTATGCCAAAATCATCTGTATTAAAAGACCTGAAATATTTCAGTTGGTGTGCAATGAATCTAAAATATATGAAAGTTTCATTTTTATCATTACATTATGGAAAATAATGACCTTTATCACAAATATGCTAATTTTTTGAGAAGGACCTGTATGCAGACAGAGGTCCATCCATTTACCTGCTTCTTCCTTTTCAGGTCACGGAGGTCACTGGTGCCCATGTCCAGCTATCACTGTGCGAGAGGCAGGGTACACCCTGGACAGGTCTCCAGTCCATCAGGGACACGCAGAGACAAACAATCATTCACTCTCTCTCACACCTAGAGACAATTTAGAGTCACCAATCAGTCAAACATACATGTTTTTGATCTGTGGGAGGAAACTGGAGTACCTGGAGAAAACTCATGCATGCACAGAGAACATGCAAACTCCACACAGAAAGATCCCCAGATTGGGATTTGAACCAGGGTAACCTGCTCACTGAGAGGCAGCATTTCTAATAACTGAGCCACTGTGCTGCCCACATAAAAAAAAAAAAAAGAATGTGACGTGAGGTTGAATGAGCTTTGATACTTTTGCATTTTCAATTCTTAACTCAAGTCTTGAAAAATCAAAAGTAGCGTCATGTTCCATCTGTTTTCTTGTAGATAAACAGTCATTTGATGAGGTAAGTATAAACTTTCATGCTGTTTACGAGCTGCAAACCACGTGGTTTGCAGCTCGTCTGGTTTGTGGACCAACCATCGCCCCTAAGTGACAAACAGGACCCAAATCTAGGAAATTGTTCAACTTCTCCAAGTTACTGAATGAAAACATGATGCTGGTTGAGTCTGAGATTGTAGAGTAGCAGTGTTGAGTAGAAAATACGTCAGTTAAATGAACTAAGACTTCTCAGTAATGGCTCGATGCATGTTGTCACGTGGGCACATTTTCTTCAGTCTTTTGTTTATTTTTATTTTTGGCACCTTTTTGACAGTTCACTGGTGAAGGGGGCGGGGCTCAGCCACACAAGTGTTTTTAGCTCCACACCTGTGGGTGATTGAGTGATGGACAGAGGGGTAGCGTCAGCGTGTGTTGGGAGCGGCTGCTGGGCTTTTGAGCTGTTGGGAGCTGCTGTTGCAGAGTGAAGACGTGTAAAGAAGAAGAAATAATTTAAAGACCGTGTAAAGTGAATTTCAACATTTCCTTCAATAAACATTATAAATGTCATAATTGTAATCTTGTAAATGAGTAAAAAGTCTCAAAATTGTAGCTCAATTAATTTTGGAGTTATAGATCAAACTGTGTATAAAGATATTTCTGTTTCAGGATTTTTTAGGCGTGGTTTAAATGTTACCGTGTTTCGTCACACGGTAACAAGCCCCACCCCCTGCAGCTCCAGCCGTATAAATGCGTTCTTCGGTGGAGCCGTTCACTCGCTACCGACCGTCTCCCTCCTCTCACTCCTTTTACGCATGGAGGACTGCAGCCGCTCCATTGTGACGCAGGAGGGAGTCAAACAAACCCAGGCGTACTGCTGGAGCGACCTGCACCTCCGCGCACATCCGCGCCCCCCCGCGTGTGTGTGTGTGAGAGCGATCCGCGTGGAGCTGAAATCCTGCCACGCGCGCCGTGAAACGCCATGACTCCGCTGACACAGATGAGATAACTTATCAACGTGATTACTCTTTTCAATCACCAACACAGACCCCGCATGCGACGTGACCGGGTCGGACCGGGTGCAGCGAGTCCGCTGCTCATCTTCTAAAATAGCGCTTATTATTAAACACATAACAGCGGAGTTATGTGTCCTCAACTTTAAAAACAAAACCAGAGTTGTTAGTGCACTAAAAACAGCGTAACTCTTGGAAAAATGAGCTGGTTTTACAGCCAGCCAGAATTCAGATAAAAACAGAGCAGGTTTACTGCTGCCCTCCTGCTAAGCCAGCCACTAGGGAGCACAAGCCAGTGTATCTCTTGTGCCGGTCCCAAGCCCGGGTAAATGGTGAGGGTTGTGTCAGGAATGGCATCCGACGTAAAACACTTGCCAAAACCATAATGCGAGTTCATCAAAGTGAAACCATACCGGATCGGTCGAGGCCCGGGTTAACAACGTCCGCCACCGGTGCTGTTGACAAACAGGGTGCCGGCGGAAATTGTACTACTGTTAGTCGAAGACCCCGAGGAGGGAAACGTGTCAGGAGACAGAGGGAGAGGAGGAAAGTGAAGAATGTAGGACTGAGGGTTGCAACTCTAAATGTGGGGACAATGACAGGCAAAGGTAGAGAGCTGGCTGACATGATGCAGAGAAGAAAGGTAGATGTTTTATGTGTCCAAGAGACCAAGTGGAAGGGCAGCAAGGCTCGCAGTATTGGAGCAGGGTTCAAACTGTTTTACCATGGTGTGGATAGAAAGAGAAATGGAGTAGGGGTGGTCCTGAAGGAGGAGTTGGCAAAGAATGTAGTAGAGGTGAAGAGAGTGTCAGATAGGGTGATGTGTCTAAAGGTAGAAGTAGAAGGTCTGATGCTAAACATAGTAAGTGGTTATGCTCCACAGGTTGGATGTGATGGGGAGGAGAAAGATACATTTTGGAAAGATTTGGATGAAGTGATAGAGAGTATTCCCAGGGAGGAAAGAGTGGTGATTGGAGCAGACCTGAATGGACATGTTGGTGAAGGAAACAGAGGGGATGAGGAAGTGATGGGTAGGTTTGGTGTCAAGGAAAGAAACCAGGAAGGACAGATGGTGGTGGATTTTGCCAAGAGAATGGAAATGGCTATAGTCAATACCTATTTCCAAAAGAGGGAGGAACATAGAGTGACATATAAGAGTGGAGGAAGGAGTACACAGGTCGACTACATTCTGTGTAGAAGAGGAAACCTGAGGGAGATTGGAGACTGTAAGGTTGTAGCAGGGGAGAGCGTGGCCAGACAGCATCGGATGGTTGTGTGTAGAATGACTGTTGTTGCGAAGAAGAGAAAACGAGTAAAACCAGAGAAGAAGACCAAATGGTGGAAGCTAAAGAAGGAAGAATGTTGTGAGAAATTCAGAGACGAGCTGTTAAAGGCTCTGGGTGGTAAGAAAGAGCTTCCAAGTGACTGGGCTACTACAGCAACAGTAATTAGAGAGACAGGTAGGAAGGTACTTGGTGTGTCATCTGGACAGAGAATGGATGATAAGGAAACCTGGTGGTGGAATAGTGAAGTGCAGGACGCCATTCAAAGAAAGAGATTAGCCAAGAAGAAATATGACAGTGAGAGGACTGAAGAGAGGAGACAGGAATATAAGGAGATGGGACATAGAGCAAAGAGGGAAGTAGCTAAGGCAAAGCAGAGGGCGTACAATGAGTTATATGGGAGACTGGACACTAAAGAGGGCGAGAAGGACTTGTACCGATTGGCAAGACAGAGGGATCAGGCTGGAAAGGATGTGCAGCAGGTTAGGCTTATTAAAGATGGGAATGGGAATGTTCTAACAAGTGAGGAGAGTGTGATGGGAAGATGGAAGGATTACTTTGAGGAGCTAATGAATGAAGAGAATGAAAGAGAAAGAAGAGTGGAGGTAATAGAAACTGTGGACCAGGAAGTGGGAAAGATTAGTGAGGGTGAAGTCCGGAAAGCTCTGAAAAGAATGAAGAAGGGGAAGGCAGTAGGACCTGATGACATACCAGTGGAGGTTTGGAAATGTCTTGGAGAGATGGCAGTGAGGTTTTTGACTCAAATATTTAATGGAATATTTGAGGGTGAGAAAATGCCTGAAGAATGGAGAAGAAGTGTGCTGGTTCCCATTTTTAAGAACAAGGGTGATGTACAGAGTTGTAGCAACTACAGGGGAATTAAGTTGATGAGCCACACAATGAAGATCTGGGAGAGAGTTGTGGAAGCAAGACTTAGACAAGATGTGACTATCTGTGAGCAGCAGTATGGTTTCATGCCAAGAAAGAGCACCACAGATGCCATCTTTGCTTTGAGGATGTTGATAGAGAAGTACAGAGAGGGTCAGAAAGAACTCCATTGTGTGTTTGTGGATTTAGAAAAAGCTTATGACAGGGTACCAAGAGAAGAGGTGTGGTATTGCATGAGGAAATCTGGAGTGGCAGAAAAGTATGTTAGACTGGTACAGGACATGTATGAGGACAGCAGGACAGTGGTGAGATGTGCTGTGGGAGTGACAGATAGCTTCAAAGTGGCGGTGGGATTGCATCAAGGATCGGCTCTGAGCCCCTTCCTGTTTGCTCTGGTGATGGACCGACTAACAGATGAGGTCAGGCAGGAATCCCCATGGACTATGATGTTTGCAGATGACATTGTGATCTGTGGTGAGAACAGGGAACAAGTGGAAGAGAACTTGGAGAGGTGGAGGTATGCTCTTGAAAGAAGAGGAATGAAAGTCAGCCGTAGTAAGACAGAGTACATGTGTGTGAATGAGAGGGAGGCCAGTGGAACAGTGAGGCTACAAGGAGCAGAGGTCACAAAGGTGCAGGACTTCAAGTACTTGGGGTCCACTGTCCAGGAAAATGGGGAATGTGGTAAAGAGGTGAAAAAGAGAGTCCAGGCAGGATGGAGTGGATGGAGAAAAGTTTCAGGAGTGATTTGTGACAAAAAGGTGTCAGCAAAGGTCAAAGGAAAAGTTTACAAGACAGTGGTGAGACCAGCTATGTTGTATGGTCTGGAGACAGTGGCATTGACAAAGAGACAGGAGAAAGAACTGGAAGTGGCAGAAATGAAGATGTTGAGGTTCTCCTTAGGAGTGACAAGGATGGATAAGATCAGGAATGAGATCATCAGAGGTACAGCACATGTTAAACAACTGGGAGATAAAGTTAGGGAGGCCAGACTGAGATGGTTTGGACATGTCCAGAGGAGGGACAGTGGGTATATTGGTAGAAGGATGTTAGAAATGCAGCTGCCAGGAAAAAGACAAAGAGGGAGACCAAAGAGGAGATATATGGATGCAGTTAGAGAGGACATGGAGGTAGTTGGAGTGAGGACAGAGGATGCAGAGGACAGAGTGAGGTGGAGGAGGATGACTCGCTGTGGCGACCCCTGAAAAGGGAAAAGCCGAAAGAAGAAGAAGAAGAAGGTTTACTGCTGCTCCTCCCGTCTGCCTCTCCACACACAGTCAGCTCAGGGGGCAGGACACTGGTGCAGTACTGTGCTGAAACCACGCCCACGCGCTGACACGCCCCCAGCGTTTGAGACCAAGGCAAAATCATGTTTTTTCATGATTTTTGAGACTTAATTTTATAAGGTAAACAATGTTTTTAATCAGTCAGATTTATATGGGTGATTAATAACACATTTATGCCGTGTGACAAACTCAAAACACACATTTAATTTTACTTTACACGGTCTTTAAGGGACGGTGCGGGTGGACTCTGGACGGAGGAACAGAGTCCTCACCTCGGGTTGATCACCCAGAGGGGAGCGTCAGGATGTTTTTGGCCGGGAGGAAGTTTGTCCTGGATGAACCGGCTGGACGCTAAGAAATGCACCGGGGAGTTTACACGCCTGCAAAAATCAACCACCTACGAAATCACAAGTGGTGCGTTTTTTTGAGAAAAGAGGAAAAACTATAAAGAAAAGCAAAAACAACAATTATTGAACAGATCGTCTGACGGATGAGGAAAAGTGCGGGCTCTCCCCTTTAAGTAGGGGTGCACCGATTTCAATTTTCTGGCCGATCACCGAGTTTTAGAAAGTCTGACCTGCCGATTCCGATTTTGGCCGATACCGATTTTCAGGTGTTAAAAGGTCAAAATGCACCCTAAATATAATACATGTATATATATAATGCACCCAGTATTATAATCATAATACTGTTTACATTCTCTGTTTACATTTGTTTACTTTTATTACTACTGCTTACATTGAGACTTAATTTTATAAGGTAAACAATGTTTTTATTAAAGACCGTTGATTGTAGTTTTCTTTATTTTCTTTTTGATAAGTGCAAATGCCTATTGCCAATGTGACGTGTGCTGCTGACCACTTGACCAGGTCACCCTTGTAAAAGAGATCTCGATCTCAATGGGCTCTACCTGGTTAAATAAAGGTGATTGAATGATTGATTGATTGATCGTCTGTCTAAGCTGAAGCCCATATTATCCAAAAAGCACCTGGAGACAGTGATTCACGCATTCATTACATCTAGGCTTGATTACTGCAATTCACTTCTGTTTGGCGTCAGTCAAGCCACCATTGCACGATTACAACTGGTTCAGAACGCAGCTGCCCGATTTTTAACCAGCACACGCAAAAGAGAGCACATTACACCAGTCTTGGCCTCCCTTCACTGGCTACCGGTTCATCTTCGAATCCAATTCAAAATTCTCATGTATGTCTACAAATCGCTGAACAGTCTCGCCCCCGCCTATCTCTCGGATCTGATACACCCATATGTCCCTCCACGTGCTTTGAGGTCAGAGGATCAGGTACTCTTAATAGTTCCAGAAACTCGCCTTAAGCGCAGGGGTGACAGAGCGTTCTCTGTAGCAGGCCCAAGACTCTGGAACGAGTTACCGCTGCTCATCAAACAGGCCCCCTCCCTCTCGGTTTTCAAATCCCGGTTAAAAACTCACTACTACTCCATCGCTTTCAATGCCAGCTGATGTGTACTGGATCGTTTGATTTATGATCTGCAATGTTTTTATGTTTTTCGTGTTGTACTTCATTGTATGTGTTGCCTGTTGCGTGTTTGTTTGTCCAGCACTTTGGTGGACTTGTTCCTGTTTAAAGTGCTTTATAAATAAAATGGTATGGTATGGTAAATGGTATGGTATGATTGATACATGTAATTACTACTGTTTACATTTATTTACACTACTCTAATATCTACACCACTGCTGGTACATATACAGTGTGCTCTGAACGGTCTTATTTAGGGATGCCCAATGTGCCTTACTGCATATGCCACTTTTTGCCTCTATAACAACATCAACTACTACCTCATACATATACTGTGTACATTGACTCATACGCTGCTTTGCCACTTTGCAAATGTCAATGCTAGAAACCTTTAGTTTATTTTAGTTATACTTTTTATACTCTTTTTTTTGTGCTAGTATGCAAAAACTCAGGACAGTATTATGTTCATTAAATGTTTAATGTTTTAGTTTTAGAGTTGGTGTGGATTTTCATGCTCTTGCACCGCTATGCAAAAAAAAAAAAAACTCAGGACAGTGTTAGTTTTACTATTTTATGCTTATGTCTATTATTATATGTTTCAGTGTTTCAATGTTTAGATGTTTACTGTTGCACCGAGGGACTGAGAGAAACGCAATTTCGGTCCTGTGTATGTCCTGTACAGTACATATTGCAGATCTGACAATAAAGTTGACTTTGACTTTGACTAAATTTTCATGATTTTCCGACCTTTGCGGAGGCAGATGCGATCGATGGATAAAATCGGCTTCTCGTTTAAAGATCGGCCGATCACCGATCTCCCCAAATTAAGGAAATCGGGGCCGATCGATCGGCCGGCCGATTTATCGGTGCATCCCTACCTTTAAGAATGTCAGCTGATGGAGAGACTCTGATCGGACATCATTAGGTAAGCCCCACTTCACACACTGTGTTCCGTCAGGTGCCAGTTTCTTTTTCTTTCTTTTTTCTTATGACGTACTTATACAGCAAACCCCCTACTTACATACGAGTTTGGGACTTAAGAACTGTTCGCAGCTCGATTCTGCCGTAGCTAGGGGGTGAAAATAGCGTCCCGTTCGTAGGTCCTTATTCCGTTCGTAGGCCGCGGAAATCAGGGGCGTAACTTTAGGTCTAACATTGGGGGGGTTGTGATTAACAATAAACACGAAAAAATTGTACACGCTTCGGTGTTTAATACGCGTCATCTCCACGCGACGCGTCAGCTTTGTCCTGATCAAGATGGCGGCGACAGGACCCAGCTAGTACGAAGAACTTCACAAAGAAACACGGTAAAAACAATTATTTCTTTGCGAGAAAAAATATATTACTAAGCTGACTTTATAGAAGACGTGTTCTTGAGTTTAACGAAATGTTCAAATCAGCTGGATTAAAAAAAAAAAGTTCGCTGACTTTTATGCAGGCGCCAGGCGGGTCAAACCGGACGCTTTCTTTCTTTAAATTTAGCTAAATAAACGCTTAAAAATATACAGTATTTCTTCGCTGACTTATGGGTGATAGTAGACGTACTCCTGAGTTTAACGAAATGTTCAAATCAGCTGGATTTAAAAAAAAAAAGTTCGCTGATTTTTATGCAGGCGCCAGGCGGGTCAAACCGGAGCTTTCTTTCTTTAAATTTAGCTAAATAAACGCTTAAAAATATACAGTATTTCTTCGCTGACTTATGGGTGATAGTAGACGTACTCCTGAGTTTAACGAAATGTTCAAATCAGCTGGATTTTAAAAAAAAAAAGTTCGCTGATTTTTATGCAGGCGCCAGGCGGGTCAAACCGGAGCTTTCTTTCTTTAAATTTAGTTAAATAAACGCTTAAAAAATATATTTCTTACCTCACTACAGCAGACGGGCTCCTGAGCTGAACCAAATGTGAAATCAGCTGGATTTAAAAATCCGCGGTGTGGTTTATGAGTGGTATCTTGCAAACAAAAACAGCTACCTGTTCATCCATAGCAGGGAGCGGGCAGCCAGAGTAATCAGTCCGACCAAAGGAGGCCTTTTTCGGACACATGCATGTAGAAACTTCTGGGCAACTTCATGAGCAGCTCCGTGACTCACGTGACTTCCTGTAGCCGGTGGGATGGGTGATACCAAATTATTTGCAGGGGAGGGGGTCAGTCCTCAGGGAGTTTGCTTAAAAACATGCAGCAATTTTACTAAAAAATTTGAATGAATAAAGAAAATCAATTATTGATGTAAGATATGTATAATGACGAAATGATGTCATTTTATTGGGGGGGTTGAAATGACCGGATCAAATTATTGGGGGGGTCAAAACCCCCCCATCCCCCGTGTAAATTACGCCTATGGCGGAAATACCGCTAACGAGCGCCGCGCACACATTTAAGCATGTACAGTAGTGTACTGTAATGTTAAACATTGCTATTCACATTTACAGAATAAATAAAAATATAATTTATTACTTTGAGATGGTCAAAGCCGACATCTTAGGTTGCCATGCGTTGATTGTTGTCGGGCCGAGCAGCGCGACGGCCGGCGAGCTAACCACGGCAGCTGCTCGAGGCCTGTGTTAGCTTCTGCTAGCCAGGCCATGAGCTGTTGTTGGAGCGGCGGTGCGGCGCGATCAAACTGCAGCTCCTGCTCCAGCCTGAGATGTCCACAGAGCTCACAGAGCGATTCCAGCTAGTAATTAATCCATTGTGGTGGACCACTAGGGGGCTCTACTCACACCCAGTGGACCGAATGTATTACAGGATGCTTTTATTGTGAAAGGTCCAGAGGACCGGATGTTATGTGGGTATATAAAGCAGTGTTGGGCGGGTTCCCGCCAGTTTAGTAGGAGTTGATTAAAAGGTGAAGTTCTGCAGCCTGTCTCCTGTGTCGTCTCTTCACCTCCTCTTACACTGGTGACCCTCGTGAACTGAATATGTCGACATCTGACGCTTCAGCCAGCTCTCTTCAGCTGTCTACTGCTGTGGAACCTACACAGGCGGCCCCGCACGCTTTTTCGGTGGCCGTTAAAATCCCGGACTTCTGGCTGCACGCGCCTCAGTCGTGGTTCGCCCACATCGAATCACAGTTTGCTCTTCGCGGGATTTCTGTTGACGACACCAAATACCACCATGTGGTTGCTTCGCTGGATCCGCTGACAACCCAGCGGGTAATGAGCCTACTACAAAACCCTCCAGCACAAGGAAAATACGACGCCCTCAAGAAGCTTCTTCTGCGGCGCTACACACTCTCAGAGGCGGAGCGCGCTGAGAAACTATTTTCCTTCTCCGGTTTGGGTGACGGAACAGCTCTCGAGCTCGTGGAGAGCATGTTGTCCTTGCGGGGATCAGACGACTGCGAGTTCCTCTTCCGCCACCTCGTCCTCCGCCAGCTTCCAGCTCCTGTGCGAACCGCCCTGGCCAACTCCCCGTTTCTGCAGGAGAAGGATTACCGCTCGCTGGCCGAAGAAGCCGACCGCATCATTCTAACCACGAGGACCTTCGCGGTACAGGCGGTGGTCCCGGGATCTCCAGCAGCGCCCGAGTTTCGAGCGACGCACACAGCGCCGGACGAGCCAGCGGTGGTGGCAGGAGTCACTAGCCGCAGGCGGGCAGGTCCAGTTCTTTGTTTCTACCACGCGCGTTTTGGCGCCAAAGCACGACGGTGCGTCCCGCCGTGCAGCTTCAAGCCGCAGGGAAACGAGACCGCCAACAGCCGCTAGCAGTCGCAGCCGTTGGCGAGAAGGAAAGGCTGCTTTTCATCGAGGACTCGAGGTCGGGGAGGCGGTTCCTGGTGGACTCGGGGTCGCAGAAGAGCCTCGTCCCCCCGACTGGCTCCGACAGGTTGGCTGAAGGCTGCGGGCCACAGCTAACCGCGGCGAATGGCTCTCCCGTCAAGACGTTTGGCGAAAGGTTGGTGACTGTGCGTTTCCATGAACGGGACTTCCGGTGGAACTTTGTGGTAGCTGCTAGCTCGGTCCCTATTTTAGGGGCTGATTTTCTTTGTGCTCACGGGCTCCTTGTTGACATTGCTAACAGACGTTTGATCGACGCTGTGTCTTTTTCGTCACTGCCTTGTAAGACGCGAGGAGCTGGGCCTTTAATGCATGCTAACTTTTTAGCTTCGGGTAATGTGTTTCAACGTTTATTGTCTGAGTTTCCCTCGCTGACTGTTCCTGATTTTGCAACCACAAACACAAAACATGGGGTCGAACATTATATTCCCACAACGGGGCCCCCGGTGTTCGCACGTGCACGCCGCCTCGATGCTACTAAGCTAGCAATCGCACAGGAAGAGTTTGCTAACATGGAGCGTTTAGGCATCGTGCAGCGCTCAAACAGTCCGTGGGCCTCCCCCCTCCACATGGTGCCCAAGGCAGATGGCAAATGGCGGCCATGTGGAGATTTCCGCCGCCTCAATAACATCACAGAGAATGATCGTTATCCCATCCCCCACATCCAGGATTTTTCAGTGCACCTGGCTGGGACCTCCATTTTTTCTAAAGTAGATTTAGTACGGGGGTACCACCAGGTTCCTGTGCATGTGGAGGATGTCCCTAAGACCGCTGTTATCACGCCTTTCGGCCTGTTTGAGTTTTTGCGCATGCCTTTTGGTCTTAAAGGTGCAGCACAAACATTTCAGCGGTTGATGGATTCAGTCCTAAGGGGTCTGTCCTTCGTATTTGTGTACTTGGACGACATCCTGGTGGCTAGCAGCTCGGCTGAGCAGCACTTGTCCCACCTCCGTGAGGTTTTTCAGCGCCTGGCAGCACATGGCCTGATTGTAAACACAGCGAAATGCCAGTTTGGGCTGCCAGTCATTGACTTTTTGGGCCACCGCATTTCCGCAAGTGGCGCCGTCCCGTTACCAAACAAAGTGCAGGCGGTGTCAGATTTCCCACAGCCCCAGTCTGTTAAAGCGCTACAAGAGTTTTTGGGAA
>JBBPBX010012066.1:11817-23779 GCA_038048925.1 Garcialebias charrua | reverse complement strand
TACTTTACAGAGAAGCTGGGGGTAGAAAACAGCTTGTACTGCCTGCAGAGTACAGGCCCTTGGTGCTGAAACTCCTTCATAAGGACATGGGTCACCTCGGTGCTGAAAGAGTTATCAACCTGGCCCGAGATCGCTTCTACTGGCCCTTTATGAAGAAGGACATTGAAGCTTATGTGACGAGACAATGTCCCTGTATAAAACAAAAGAAACCCACCACACACATTAGGGCACCCATGGGGAGCATCAGTTCCAGTGCACCCATGGAGCTAGTATCCATTGACTTTATGCATCTAGAAAAGAGCAGAGGTGGTTACGAATACATCCTTGTTGCAGTTGACCACTTTACACGGTTCGCTCAGGCGTGGCCAACCAGAAACAAGTCAGCCAAAACTGCTGCAGAGAAACTATACAACGATTTTATTCCTCGTTTTGGGTACCCTGCTAGACTACATCACGACCAGGGCCGTGAATTTGAAAACTCACTGTTTAGGGGACTACAGCAGCTGTCAGGTGTCAGTCACTCACGTACAACACCATACCACCCACAGGGAAATCCTGCAGAGAGATTTAATCGCACCCTACTACAAATGCTGAGAACTCTTGAGGAGGCAGAAAAGGATAACTGGAAAGACTTTCTGCCCCAAGTTGTCCATGCATATAATTGCACAAAACATGAGGCCACAGGGTTTGCCCCACATTTCTTAATGTTTGGACAGCATCCCCGCTTGCCCGTGGACCTCATGTTTGGACTCAACACAGAGGAGGACAGTGAAACACCATATGGATATGTTCAAGAGTGGGCAAGGAGGATGAAAGAGGCTTATCGTATTGCTAACAACAACAGCCAGCAATCGAGCGCTCGTGGAAAGAAACACTATGACCAACATGTGAGAGGAGTTGTCTTGGAGCCTGGTGATCGAGTGTTAGTTCGCAACCTGAGAGAAAAGGGCGGACCTGGAAAGCTCAGGTCATATTGGGAGCAGACTGTGTACATTGTCAAAGAGCAGATCAATGACAGCCCCATCTACAAAGTATGTCCTGAGAACAATGCCCAGAATACCAGGGTCCTCCACAGAAATCTGCTGCACCTGGTGAATGACTTACCTTTAACTGTTGATCACAGAAAAGATAAAGCACCCACCAAGAGCAGAGTCAGAGGCCACCGGGTCACTCCAAGCCAAAGTAATCGAGACAGCGACTCATCAGATTCTGAGAGTGACTCCAGGATGCGTTATTGGCTCAGAGTACCTGCGTCAACAAGATTACAGGAACCAGCCACCCAAACTCATCCAGTGTCGAGCCAAGTTTTCACACCCGTGGACCAACAGAGGGACTCTCAACTGAGCACTGTAGATGAACATTTTCAGCATCCAGCTGAAAATGAACTGGTCCAAAACGGTGAAACGGATGATGCACAGAGAGAACAAGAACTGGGAAGAGACACTGAACAGGTTGAACCTGAAATTGAGCAAGAGGAGCAAGTACCAACTCAGGAGGAATTTCTCAGGAGGTCTACTCGAGCAAGGAGACCACCTCAGACATTCACCTACAACACTATGGGTCAGCCCTCCTATCAGCCACAAGGGGTCATGTGTGGGCTACAGGCTTCACCATTATGGGTAATGCAACCTGTACAAGAGCAATTTTATACTCAACAGACTGTGCCTTATGCAACGACAATGCCTTTTGGAGTGCCTTATAATTTGGTATACTGAGATGTGTACACTGAAGGGAAAGGTTCTTTTGAGTGAGGTTCCTGTGACAAGAACCAAGTTGTTAATATTTTGTGAAATGTTATCACTGGCGTTAAAGTGTCGGGAGCCACCTTTTAAGTTGGGGAGCGTGTGGTGCACCTGAAAATGTCACCACAATATTTGGTTTTCTTATGAATGTAAAGTATTTCCATGTGCAGCTGATCCTATTTTCAAATATATGTTATATTTTGTTTGCGATTCGGCAAGTTAATATGCCTGCATTTTTATAGTGTTTTTCTGAGGAGCGGTGATGACGAAGCGGAACCTTTGTTTTGGGGGGGTGCGTTGCTTCCAGGTTGGTTTTGGGGACGGACTTCACATGCTTTCTGGAGCTAAACGGCAAAACAATGGTCGTCATCTTTGACTCCTAATTTCATTATTCTTCAGGTCAGTACATGGTGAAAACACATCACAACTACAATGTAAGATGTTTACCTCTTATGTGAACAGCACATATCACTGTGTGGCGGTTTCTGTGCAGTAGTTGCAAGTAAATAGTCACGTTAAATCTGGCAGGATGCCAGCTCACGCTGGGAAGGTCTCGCGGGAAAGTGAATAGAAGGATTTGATATCTTACTAACTCCGGGTTGAGGATCACTTTGTTTTGTTTGAATGATATTCAGACCAAGTGTGGGAACTGAGGTTAAAGGTGGAACAAGGTTAGATTCTGCATTTGTTTTGTAAGTCTTGTCATTTTATTTTGATCGGTGTTCAGTTAAAGTCAGTGTACATTTTAAATGCTTATCAGTAAATATAGAGCTAGATGCAGTATTTGACATATTGTCTTCATCTAAGTGAAGGGTGAAAATGTGAAAAGGTTAATTACTGTAACACTGGTAAAAGAAGGAAACCAGGTTTGTAAATCATTGATACCATACAGGTACACTGTAAAATATTGGTTTGTTAAGTAAATATAGAGCTAGATGCAGTATTTGACATATTGTCTTCATCTAAGTGAAGGGTGAAAATGTGAAAAGGTTAATTACTGTAACACTGGTAAAAGAAGGAAACCGGGTTTGTAAATCATTAATACCATACAGGTACACTGTAAAATATTGGTTTGTTAACAAATCCTATAAATAAACATGCTTTCTGGAGCTAAACGGCAAAACAATGGTCGTCATCTTTGACTCCTAATTTCATTATTCTTCAGATGGTGTGTCATCACTGTTGCAGCAGTCCTGACACTCGGGACCTGTAACAGTTGTACCGGTTCTCTTAAATATTCCTAATATTAAAGGTCCTAATGCACCTTAGCATATATAGCATTTCACCATATAAATTTACCTTAAATTTTCCAATGTTAATAAGAACTAGTAACTTGTTCTCCAGATCAATACAGTGTTAAGAAATGGTAAAACATCACCAGTGACATTTAGTATATAAAATTATTAATGTCTGATCATTTTTTATAAGCAAATTAAAATAAATGTAGCCATCAGAGTTCAATACTGTACAATAACCTGCACTGGCATGCTAACTCCAGTGCAAAACAAAAAACTCACTCACCAGTTGCCACGTTTAGAATAAAGAGTCAGCTGAAGGCTTTTATCACAAACAGACAAAGAGCCACCTAAAAGTGGAGAGGATATCAGTCAGGAATGGTAATACAGGTAGTCCTCGACTTACAAGCGCTCTTACTTACGAGGTTCCGGACTTACGAATATGCATCTCATAAAATAAATAAAAAATTTAAAAAAATTAAGACATTTTTTAGAAATGAATACATGTACAGTACTGTACAGTCACCAAGCACTTAGCCTATCCTAACACAGATTTTACAAATGAAGGAGTGAGTTGAATTGTCTCCCTTTCACATAAAGTGAAAGTACTGTAGCTCCCTTTATGTGAATGGAGCCTGCTGGGGAGGAGGGAGACAATTCAACTGACTCCTTAACTGTGTTAGGATAGGCTAAGTGCTTGGTGACTGTACAGTACTGTACTGTACATTTATCTATTTATAAATAAAAAATAAATATATATACTGTACAGTATATTTTTAATAAATAGATAAATGTACAGTACTGTACAGTCACCAAGCACTTAGCCTATCCTAACACAGTTTTTAAAGATGAAGGAGTGAGTTGAATTGTCTCCCTCCTCCCTGCAGGCTCCATTCCCATAAAGGGAGCTAGCTCCCTTTATGTGAAAGGGAGACAATTAAACTCACTCCTTCATCTTTAAAAACTGTTAGGATAGGCTAAGTGCTTGGTGACTGTACAGTACTGTACAGTACATGTATTCATTTCTAAAAATAAAAATATATATATATATATTTTTGGGTGATCCTACTTACGAATTTTTGGACATACAAGCGGCCCGTAGGTACGGAACTCGCTCGTAAGTCGGGGACTACCTGTATAATATGTATCAGCATTAGAAAAGGCTAGCAAGCATGTTAGCTAACAAACTAACCAGTTGCCACGTTTAGATTAACAGTCAGCTGAAGGCTTTTTTCACAAACGGCAATAAAATTGAGAGGCATATCAGCCAGAAATGCAAATAGACATTAGATAAAGGGCTTTCAATGATTTAAAACTTACCTGAGCATGCATGCTTGAGTCACTGACGCACGGCAAATTTTCCAGACAAAATTTTTTTTTTTTTTTTAAATAAACGCCGGAAACATGCGATCGGTAGGCAGAGCTCACGTTAGACGTCTTCATGGCGGTGAAAACTGTGCCCAGCTTTATCCCATTGTTTTGTAATATAGTGAAATAACTGCGCATGCGCAAGTTATGAGAGTCAATGGATGAGCTCAGAGCGCCCACACAAAACGGGAAGTACGTCACAAATCAGAAAATGTTTTTTTAAACAAACAATAACTCATCGTTACTCATAAAATATTTATCCTACACAACTAAAAACATATATGCATATATTTTGAAATATTTTTATTTTATTTACAATTTATTTTAAAAAGTCTTCTCTGTAAAATTGTCCAGAAGTTCCAGAGGGGCGGCGCCCTAGCGCCCTCTATTGGCCGGCCACCCCTGCCAAGTGTACTGACCGAAAGGGAACAGAATAATTTTATCAACATTGTGGGTCCTCTGTCCATGAATGGCAATTAGTGGAGAAGGTTTTACAAAGATAATACCATCAATTTGGAGGAATTTCTTATAAGTTGACTAGGGGAGTGTTAGTCCTTTGGGGTTTTGTATACACTGGAATTCCTGGGCGTCAGCCTACACCCGATGAAAGGAAGGCTTTCCCTCATTAGTTCATAGGAGCTTTAAATATTCATAACCCCGTCTCAGCTCATCGGAGCAAGGAATCTCCGCACTAGTTGGATTTTCAACCCCTTGGACACCAAAAAATAATTAAGAAGAACCCCTCTCAAGTAATGTATGGACTCTCAGTTACTGATTCTGTTATATAACCAGATGTAAATATTGTTTTGGATAGTGCATGAACGCTGTTCCCCTGCAAATCATTAATTAAAGCAAAGCATAAGAAATAAAAATCTTGACTATCATTTTCTACCTCTCCGAGCTGCTGGACCCATATGTTCCCTCGCGGGCCTTGAGATCATCCGATCAGATGCTTTTGGCGGTTCCAAAGACACGACTAAAGCTCAGAGGAGATTGGGCATTTTTGGTCATCGGCCCCAAACTTTGGAACAACCTGCCCCTCAACATTAGGAAAGCCTCCTCCCTTCACATGTTCAAATCCCTCCTAAAAACTCATATTTTCTCTCTGGCATTTCATACTGTGTGAGCTGACAGTGTTTTCATTTTTATGCTGTTCTTACACATTTTTATTATAATTTTACTGCTATTAATTTCTTAGTTTTACCATTAGTGTGTGGTATTGTTTCTGTAATTTTTAAATCTCTTATGTTGTTTGTGAAGCACCTTGATAGCATTTATCTGTTTTAACTGTAGTATATAAATAAAGATGACTTGACTTTTTGCAACTTTCCTGAGTAAATAAAACACACACAAAAAAAAAAAAAACCCCAGTTGACAAAGCTGGACATGGACCTGTTTCTTTTCCAATAGCGTCTCTACGGCATGGTTCTACTTGGCTCTGCACAATTCCAAGGCTTTTCCACTAGCAATGATTTGTGGAACCAGCCCCTTTTTCAGAACCTACTTCGCTGTGGTTCCAACAGCTGCTTGTAAACGTTAAGTTTTTGTGATGACAGCACAATGGGATTGCAATTTTAACACAAACCTTGTTGTAATAATGCATTATCAAAGTTTATTTATTTGTTGTTCGCACAACATGTGGTGGAATTAAATTATGTACAAAGGGTCGCAGTTACATCCAACAAAAGTATAAAATGTAAAGAAAAACAGTAAAAAGATCTAAGATATGAAATAAGAAATATATTTAACTAAGAATATACTAAACACTAATAGTATAAAAACAATATGCTGAACAACTGCAGCAACACGAACATGTACATAACAAAAGTCGATGGGTTTAGGGCAGGGAAGGTAACAGGATTAGGATTAGGGATTATGTGTAACAGTTACTGCTCATGAGGTACTCCATTAGAGCATCTCTGACATCTCTGCCCGCCTCTTCATCCTGTGGCACAGTCACCTCATCAGAGTGCAGTGCAGCTGTTTCTGCATCAGGTTTATCTAATAAGGTCTCAAATGTGTCTCCATGACTTTCACAGATGTTATGTAGAGCACAGCAGGTCAGCACCATAGACTTCACAAGTTGGACATTACAGTTAGTCCTTTGAAGAAGACAACGCCATCTTCCCTTCAGCCTAATAAAAGCATTTTCAACAACAACCCGTGCACTACTAAATATTTGGTTGCACATCTGCTGTTCTGCTGTTAGTCTTCCAGTGTCAGGAAATGGTTTTAAGAGCCAGTCTAGCAAGGGATAAGCTGAGTCACCCAGGATGTAGTAGCCGGTAGTCGCTGTGCCATTGTTCCTGATATGAGCTGGGAATAGGTTTCTCCGGCTGGCTAGCTCCCACAGTGTGGACAGTCTGAGAACACTGGCATCATGCAGGCTCTCTGGCAATTCAGTAAACACATTCCAGAACAGTCCATTTCCATCCACAACAGCTTGCAGGATAATGGAATGCTCACCTTTTCCATTATCGTCAGTGTGATCGTGCTGTGGCGCTATGATGGGAATGTGGCAGTCATCAATAACACCCACACAGTGTGGGAGCCCCCACCTGTTCTCGATGTAAAGGGCCATTTCTCTAAACCTCTCTTCATCAGGCAAACGAGATTTGTTCTGGCACCAACAATATCTCTGCTGCAGCACAAAACTCCTGCACACACTTCCACACTGTTGTGATGCTCACTCCAAAAAGATCTCCAACACTCCTGTAATTGGAGCCAGTAGCCAGCTTCCACAGTGCAATAGCCACTCTCTTCTTTAATGGCACACATAGGCGGAAATGTGTATTCTGTCTCTCCAGAGCTGGACGTAGTTTGTTGCAGAGGTAGATAAATGTTTGTTCCGACATCCTGAAGTTATGCAACCACTGAACGTTTGTGAAACCAGGAACAATATCATCCCACCACTGAGAGGTTCTGTTAAGTTTCCACACTGTAGGTCTTCTGCGGCTGAAATTCTGATTATTTAGCTGGAGATACATCTGAAACACATACACAGTATATGCATTACTAAACTGTATTTAAGTGACATTTACATACAGTTACGCATTGCGGTGAAGTTAGTTCACGTTGGATGTTCGATCTTTGTGGCTTCAGCGGTGTGTTCCTCTTGTTCAATCTGATGCAGGCAGTCAGATTTCAGTCAGTCTGCCCCTCCTCCAAAACGTAATGGTGGCTTAAGGACCGTCAACAAATTACCAAACCCAAAATTGTTTTTCTCAAATGACTTTCATGTCATGAGACCCAATGACACAAAACTTAAGTTAAATTACACTTCTACACCTGACAGATGCAATTTAGAAACGACTACCATATTTACCGGTGTATAGGTCGCACCTTTTTATGGTTTTTTCCAAGGCCTGCGACCTATACACCAGTGCGACCTATTTATGGATTTTTTCCATAATTTTAGACCAATTTTTGCCTCAGTTATGACCGTTTTTCACTTTGGCAGAAAATGGTGCAGTACCACTTTCGGCCGCTAGGGGGCCTAGTGCAGTACCAGTTTAGACCGCTAAGGGACACTTCCAGAGGAGTACACCGACCGTTTCCAGCTCATGTGTCCGAAAAAAAAGCTCCTCTGCTCGGACTGACTCTGTCGGCCTCCTGGTCTGGATGTAACTTCTGTTAGCTCTGTTTGTTTGCTGTTTGTTTGCAAGATAAGTCAAGAACCACTCAGCGGATTTTTCTGAAACTTACAGAATGGAATCACAGTGTGGAGGTTTACAAGTGAGTAGCTTTATTAGATGTTTGAGATAAAAAAAACGATCTTTTAGTAGCATTCTGTTAGCTTCTGGTTTTACTTCTGTTTACTTATAAATAGCTTCGAAACCAATCAGTGTATATTTTTTTCTGCTTACAGAGTGTAATTATAAGGCATTAATGTACTTAACTATGGCCTGGATTAATCATTTGAGATGAGATTCGATTTTTTATTCGTGTTCTGAGAGGCGGACTTCCCGTGTTAGCTTCTTGTAGCTTCTGGTTTTACTTCTGTTTACTTATAAATAGCTTCGAAACCACTCGGTGTATATTATTTCTGCTTAAAGTGTGTAATTATAAGGCATTAATGTACTTAACTATGGCCTGGATTAATCATTTGAGATGAGATTCGATTTTTTATTCGTGTTCTGAGAGGCGGACTTCCCGTGTTAGCATTCGTTTTTATTTCAGTTTACTTCTGTTTGCTTATAAATAGCTTCGAAACAACTCGGTCTATATTATTTCTGCTTACAGTGTGTAATTATAAGGCATTAATGTACTTAACTATGGCCTGGATGAATCATTTGAGATGAGATTAGATTTTTTATTTGTGTTTTCAGACTCGTCTCGTGTTAGTTTCTGGTGTTAGCTTCTAATTGTTATGAATAGCTTCGAAACCACTCTGTGTATATTATTTCTGCTTAGAGTGTATTTATAAGGCTTTAATGTACTTAACTATGTCCTGGATGAATCATTTGAGATAAAATTCGATTTTTTATTCGTGTTCTGAGAGGCGGAGGTCCCGTGCTAGCTTCTGTTAGCAGACATTAGCAGCAGAGCTAAACACTCGGTCCATATTGCCGGGTTGACTCAGCGGTGACGCGGCACGTCAGCGGTGGATGACGGGTTACGTCGGCGGTGACATATATGCGACCTATACAGTACACGGGTGCAATCTATTTATGGATTTTTCCAAATTTTGGGCAATAATTGGACTGTGCGACCTATACAACGGTGCAACCTTTACAACGGAAAATACGGTACATATTTTGAAAAGTAGACTTTAACATGATAAAAGTCAAGTCGACTTTGACTAGTCGATGACATCATAGGAACTCAAGATGCTGTATCATATTTGCAAAAAAAATTAAATTTGAAAAAAAAAAAGTAATTTATTATTTACAAAAACAACAACAACAACAAAACAACAAAACATCGGGCATATATTTATGCTCCTACCATTTTTTATACTGCAAATAAGTCAAAGGAAAAGCAAAACTATTATCAAGCTGCAAAAATGCTGCTGTTTTTAGTTTAATTTTATTTAATCCACCACGTGAATTGGATGGAATAGGGTTGGGAACAGTGGTGTGTGTGTGTGTGTGTGTGGGGGGGGGGACGACTACCGTAGTTAACGTGAAATATAAAAACTCGCGAGACGACATAGAATCAACTAGTCGATTTGTTTATTCAGGACCTAGAGATACAAAGTACATTTATTTTTAATTTTAAAGCATATTATATTTTTACATAACTTATTTAATAAAAATTCATGGTTTTTCTCTGATGACATGAAAGTTATTGGAGAAAAATCCTGATTTTTGAATAAATAAATTATGTAAAATTATAATATGCTTAAAAATGATGAATAAATGTGTGTATCTCATCTGTTAGTGTAGTAGAGTGGTTTAACATACGTTTTGCATCAGTGGGTCTGAAGACATGAAAGTTATTGGAGAAAAAACATTTTGGATTCGGAAATACAGTACTGTATTTTCCGATCTATAAGTTGCACCTTTTTGCCTTATTTGCATGCCCTGCGACTTATAGAGAGGTGAGACTTGTTTATGAATTTTTCCCCATATTTTTAGACCAATTTTTGGCTCAGATATGACCGTTTTTCATTTTGGCAAAAAATGGTGCAGTACCACTTTCGGCCGCTAGGGGTGCAGTACCACTTTTGTCCGCTATAGGGTACACCGACCGTTCCCACCTCATGTGCCCGACGGCAGCCTCCTCTGGTCGGACTGACTCTGTCGCAGCCCGGCCTCCTGCTCTGGAGCTCTGACACTTCCAGAGAGTCCACCGACCGTTTCCAGCTCATGTGTCAGACGGCAGCCTCCTCTGGTCGTACACACTCTGTCGCTGCCCGGCCTCCTGCTCTGGAGGTATGAACTATGGTTAGCTCAGTGTTTGTTAGCAAAAATGGTTACTATTTATCTAAATAACTCATGAACTACAAGACAGATTTTCTTTAAATTTACAGAAAGTAATTACTTGGTGGTCATTTACAAACTGTTAGCTGATGGAATTGTTTGAGATAAAATTCAATGTTTTATGAGCGTAAATGTGCAGCTTACAGCTCTGTTGTTTTTCCGGCTACTATTTATCTAAATAACTCATGAACTACAGGACAGATTTTCTTTAAACTTACAGAAAGTAATTACTTGGTGGTCATTTACAAACTGTTAGCTGTTGGAATAGTTTGAGATAAAATTCGATGTTTTATGAGCGTAAATGTGCAGCTTATAGCTCCGTTGTTTTTTCGGCTACTATTTATCTAAATAACTCATGAACTACAGGACAGATTTTCTTTAAAGGTACTCTATGTAATTTTCTGTATAGCGCAGCACTTAGAAATATTTTCAACAGGGAAAAGCATTCTGCTCCCTCCCCCTCAGAGCATATGGCTCCCCTATATGGCTCTGTTCCCCCGTGCTTTGCTGAACTTGAGATCAGCTCCGCCTCCGCTGCATGTCCTCTCGGAGCCGCTGCGATATTCTGTGTTATATGTTAATAAAACATTCTAAAAAAATAAAATAAAACCATGGAGCGCTGGTCCAGCAAAACAAAAACACCCTGAAATCTACAGAGCCTCTTGCAGCCACGTTGAACCCTAGTTTAATTAGCTCGTGAAAATTTCATTTCCTCATTTATTCCATTCAGCGGAGGGAGCGGAGCGAGGAGGAAGCGATTATTTGACTTTTGGCAACAACAAAAAAAAAAGTCCAGAAAAGGGATGAAGAAGGGGAATTTAATACATTTGTGTCACATACAAAACAGTCCTGCATCGCTTTGCAATCCTTTGAACGAGAACGTGCGCGGCCGCTGCGGGCTGGGACAGGCGGGGGCGTGGGTTAGGAGCATGAGAAGTGAGAAGCTCTGTTTTTATTGGCTGGTTAAAACTCTGTTTTTATTGGCTGGTTAAGGACGGGTCACTCTGTGTTTTTATAAATGCTGATAGAGAAGCAAGGGGACTATAATTTTTTTCAGAGATTACCTTGTCTAACATCAGTCTGTCAGGAGATAGTGACAGAGTGAAGAAATGTGTTAAAAAATATAGTTAGAAAAGTTACAGACTGCACTACAAAACTACATACTGAACCTTTAAACTTACAGAAAGTAATTACTTGGTGGTCATTTACAAACTATTAGCTGTTGGAGTTGTTTGAGCTAAAATTCGATTTATTTATAATTTATTTTCGCAACGCGCACAACCGTTTGGAAGACGTCAAAGCGAAACAATCCAGCTGATTTGAAAATTGCGTTCATTTATTAAGGAAAAGTTCAGCTAAGACACATCTTTGCTATAATTTTCAGCAGACAAATAATTGTTTTTACCGTGTTAATCTTGTTAAAAGTCCTTCCGTGCATGCTTCTGTGGCCGCCATTTTCAGCAGAGCAAATGACGCGTCGCATAGCGGTGACGCATAATAGATGCGACTTAAATAAAGGTGCGACATGTTTATGGATTTTTCCAATTTAATGCCAATAATTGGACAAAGTGACTTATAGAAAGGTGCGAGTTATCAGGTGGAAAATATGGTATATATATACTGTATGTATATATATATTATATACAGTATACATATATATATATATTATATACAGTATACATATATATACATA
>JBBPBX010012066.1:0-11800 GCA_038048925.1 Garcialebias charrua | reverse complement strand
TATATATATATATACACACATGAGCGAAACCAGCAACTCGGGAGCACAAGCCAGTGTATCTCTTGTGCCGGTCACGGGCTAACAACGACCGCCACCAGTGCTGTTGACAAACAGGGTGCCGGCGGAAATTGTACTACTGTTAGTCGAAGACCCCGAGGAGGGAAACGTGTCAGGAGACAGAGAGGAGGAAAGTGAAGAATGTAGGACTGAAGGTTGCAACTCTAAATGTGGGGACAATGACAGGCAAAGGTAGAGAGCTGGCTGACATGATGCAGAGAAGCAGAGAAGAAAGGTAGATGTTTTATGTGTCCAAGAGACCAAGTGGAAGGGCAGCAAGGCTCGCAGCATTGGAGCAGGGTTCAAACTGTTTTACCATGGTGTGGATAGAAAGAGAAATGGAGTAGGGGTGGTCCTGAAGGAGGAGTTGGCAAAGAATGTAGTAGAGGTGAAGAGAGTGTCAGATAGGGTGATGTGCCTGAAGGTAGAAGTAGAAGGTCTGATGCTAAACATAGTCAGTGGTTATGCTCCACAGGTTGGATGTGATGGGGAGGAGAAAGATACATTTTGGAAAGATTTGGATGAAGTGATAGAGTATTCCCAGGGAGGAAAGAGTGGTGATGGAGCAGACCTGAATGGACATGTTGGTGAAGGAAACAGAGGGATGAGGAAGTGATGGGTAGGTTTGGTGTCAAGGAAAGAAACCAGGAAGGACAGATGGTGGTGGATTTTGCCAAGAGAATGGAAATGGCTATAGTCAACACCTATTTCCAAAAGAGGGAGGAACATAGAGTGACCTATAAGAGTGGAGGAAGGAGTATGCAGGTCGACTACATTCTGTGTAGAAGAGGAAACCTGAGGAAGATTGGAGACTGTAAGGTTGTGGCAGGGGAGAGCGTGGCCAGACAGCATCGGATGGTTGTGTGTAGAATGGCTGTTGTTGTGAAGAAGAGAAAAATAGTAAAATCAGAGAAGAAAATCAAATGGTGGAAGCTAAAGAAGGAATAACATTGTTAGAAATTCAGAGACGAACTGTTAAAGGCTCTGGGTGGTAAGAAAGAGCTTCCAAGTGACTGGGCTACTACAGCAACATTAATTAGAGCAGTGTTTTTCAACCACTGTGCCGCGGAACAGCAGTGTGCCGCGAGAGATCGTCTGGTGTGCCGTGTAAAATTAGTAAATTATGAAATTTTTATTAACTGGTGTAATTTCCTTACCGCGCGATAGGTGGCAGTATGGAGCATAGCGGCGCACATTAAAACAAGAGAAGTAGCGGCGCATGAACGTGACGTGTAGCAGTGAGCAAAACAAACAGTGAGGACCTTCTCAAACAAACAGGCAGCGATGGAAAACTTTTTCAAAAGAAAAAATACTAAATCCGGTCTGGTCCCTGGACAAAATTCGGACCCAGATGAAGGCCCAAGTGGAAATCAGAAGAAGGCAGAAACCGTGAACGTGGAGACTGTACAGCGAGGCTTACATCTCTTGAGTCATCAGTTCAGGTATGCTATGACTTTGTTAGGGACCCATACAGCTCAGCAGTTGTTGGCAGGAACATGACTTTACAGGAGCAGGAAGAACTAACTGAACTGAGACAAAATCGTGGTTTAAAGCTGAGCTTTGCTGATCTTCCTTTGGATAGTTTTTGGTTGACTGCTGCCAAGGAGTTCCCCTTTCTGGCAAACAAAGCTATTTTGACATTGCTCCCATTTTCCACAACATATCTGTGTGAAGTGAGCTTCTCCAGCCTAACTGCCATAAAAACTAAAAGCAGAGAGAGACTTAGAGCTGTTGAGGAAGAGCTTCGTGTGTGTCTTTCTTCTGCCAGAATATCAGCTTTGTGTTCATCCAAACAGGCACAGGCGTCACACTAAGTGAGTAAAATGTAGAGAGAATGGTAGCACTGTTCAGGTGTATTTGAAGGCATGTTAAGTACAATTTCATCCTCTTTAATTTTAAGACCTTATTGTTGTGGCACTGTTCAGGTGTATTTGAAGGCATGTTAAGTGCAATTTCATCCTCTTTAATTTTAAGACCTTATTGTTGTGGCATTGTTAGATGTGGGTGGGACAGGTGAAGCGGTCACACCTGTCTCCACCCTCATCTGCCCCACTCTGGGCCCTTGAGCAAGGCCCTTAACCCACACCATCTGCTCCCCCGGGAACCCTAAATATCAGCTCTCTGCTCCACACAGAGAGCTGTGGTAGCCCGGTGGTCTGTGGTTGTGTCAGGAAGGGCATCCGGCGTAAAAACAATTGCCAAGTCTTCATGCGACTAGTTCGCTGTGGTGACCCCTAACGAAGGGAGAAGCCGAAAGAAAAAAAAAAAAAAAAAAAATGTTGTGGCATTGTTCAGGTTTATTTGAAGGCATGTTAAGTGCAATTTCATCCTCTTTAATTTTAAGACCACAATTTGTGGCACTGTTCAGGTTTATTTCAAGGCATGTTAAGTGCAATTTCATGTTAAGTGCAATTTGAAATAAGAAATATAAAACATGATAAAAATACATTTTTGTGTTTATTTCATTCCTATTCAAGACACTTTGATAAGAATGACTATATATTTAATATAGGCGGATACAGTGTATCTATGTTTACAATTTTGGTTGGTGGTGTGCCTCGGGATTTTTTCAATGAAAACACTGTGCCTTGGCTCAAAAAAGGTTGAAAAACACTGAATTAGAGAGACAGGTAGGAAGGTACTTGGTGTGTCATCTGGACAGAGAATGGATGATAAGGAAACCCGATGGTGGAATAGTTAAGTGCAGGACACCATTAAACGAAAGAGATTAGCCAAGAAGAAATATGACAGTGAGAGGACTGAAGAGAGGAGACAGGAATATAAGGAGATGGGACATAGCGCAAAGAGGGAAGTAGCTAAGGCAAAACAGAGGGCGTACAATGAGTTATGGGAGACTGAACACTAAAGACGGCAAGAAGGACTTGTACCAATTGGCAAGACAGAAGGATCAGGCTGGAAAGGATGTGCAGCAGGTTAGGCTTATTAAAGATGGGAATGGGAATGTTCTAACAAGTGAGGAGAGTGTGATGGGAAGATGGAAGGATTACTTTGAAGAGCTAATGAATGAAGAGAATGAAAGAGAAAGAAGAGTGGAGGTAATAGAAACTGTGGACCAGGAAGTGGGAAAGATTAGTGAGGGTGAAGTCCGGAAAGCTCTGAAAAGAATGAAGAAGGGGAAGGCAGTAGGACCTGATGACATACCAGTGGAGGTTTGGAAATGTCTTGGAGAGATGGCAGTGAGGTTTTTGACTCAAATATTTAATGGAATATTTGAGGGTGAGAAAATGCCTGAAGAATGGAGAAGAAGTGTGCTGGTGCCCATTTTTAAGAACAAGGGTGATGTACAGAGTTGTAGCAACTACAGGGGAATTAAGTTGATGAGCCACACGATGAAGATCTGGGAGAGAATTGTGGAAGGAAGGCTTAGACAAGAGGTGACTATCTGTGAGCAGCAGTATGGTTTCATGCCAAGAAAGAGCACCACAGATGCCATCTTTGCTTTGAGGATGTTGATAGAGAAGTACAGAGAGGGTCAGAAAGAACTCCATTGTGTGTTTGTGGATTTAGAAAAAGCATATGACAGGGTGCCAAGAGAGGAGGTGTGGTATTGCATGAGGAAATCTGGAGTGGCAGAAAAGTATGTTAGACTGGTACAGGACATGTATGAGGACAGCAGGACAGTGGTGAGATGTGCTGTAGGAGTGACAGATAGCTTCAAGGTGGAGGTGGGATTGCATCAAGGATCGGCTCTGAGCCCCTTCTTGTTTGCTCTGGTGATGGACCGACTAACAGATGAGGTCAGGCAGGAATCCCCATGGACTATGATGTTTGCAGATGACATTGTGATCTGTGGTGAGAACAGGGAACAGGTGGAAGAGAACTTGGAGAGGTGGAGGTATTCACTTGAAAGAAGAGGAATGAATATTAGCGATATGGCTTCAGTTCGTGAAGAAGAAGTTATTTTGAGTGATGAACAACAAACAGCAAAGTTCCATTTTGCCGTGTTGCTTGTTTTGTTTTCAGGAGAGGTTGCACATCCATGAAGTGAGCACCAGATGTCAGCAAAGCTACCGTGAACTCTTACAGAGCTCCGTAATGGAGAAATATATAAACGTATCCGTCGAATTCAGCCATTTAAAACCGTAGATATTAGCGATTTGGCTTCAGTTCGTGAAGAAGAAGTTATTTTGAGTGATGAACAACAAACAGCAATGTTTCTCTTTGCCGTGTTGCTTGTTTTGTTTCCAGGAGAGGTTGCACATACATGAAGTGAGCACCAGATGTCAGCAAAGCTACCGTGAACCCTTACAGAGCTCTGTAATGGAGAAATATATAAACGTATCCGTCGAATTCAGCCATTTAAGACTGTAGATATTAGCGATTTGGCTTCAGTTCGTGAAGAAGAAGTTATTTTGAGTGGTGAACAACAAACAGCAATGTTTCTTTCTGCCATGTTGCTTGTTTTTTTCTCAGGAGAGGTTGCACATTCATGAAGTGGTCCCTTTGCCACTGCTTTGCGGTCCTGTGACACAATTTCAGGAATCTGGAGAGGCGATATGGAGCACAAGGTCTCCCTTTATGCTGATGACCTTTTACTTTTCATTTCTCATCCGACTGACACGCTGCCCTCCGTTTTATCATTACTTGAGGAATTTGGAATAAATTCTGGTTACAAATTAAACCTGAGTAAAAGTGTAATTTTCCCTGTCAATACCCTGGCGCAGACTCTTGACTTTGGTAAATGGCCTCTTAAAATTGAGAAGACAAAATTCTCTTACCTGGGTGTTACAGTTACGAGGAGGTATAAAGATTTATATCAAGAAAACTTTGTCTCTCTGTTGAATCAGACAAAGCAGGCATTATCCCGATGGTCACCGCTTTCCATTTCCCTCACAGGCCGTATTAACTCAGTCAAGATGGTCACTTTACCTAAGTTTTTATATCTTTTTCAAAATATTCCTGTTTTTATCCCTGGTTCATTCTTTGTTCAGTTAGATTCCATCATTTCATCATATCTGTGGCAAGGAAAACGTCCACGCTTAAATAAGACACATCTCCAAAAAACTAAGGCCGCAGGCGGTCTTGCCCTTCCAAATTTCCGCTTTTATTATTGGGCAGCAAACTTGCACTGTCTAGCATTCTGGTCATTCTATTACAACAGGCCTGACAGCCCTGACTGGGTAGAGATGGAGTCACAGTGTTCTTGGGATCCTCACTCCCGCTTCCACCACTTACAACTGTTATAAATCCAGTTATAAAACACTCACTAAAAATCTGGGCACAATTTCGTAAATGTTTCAATTTCTCTAGTTTCTCTCTCTATAGCCCTATCATGTCTAACCAACTTTTCAAACCCTCATCTCAGGACTCTGTTTTTAAAGAATGGCAAAGAAGGGGTATAGTACGCTTCAATGACTTGTTTCTCAATAACACTTTAGCTTCATTTCAACAACTATGTGAAAAATTTAGTCTTCCCCAGTCCAATTTTTTTAGGTATCTCCAAATACGGCACTTTATTACTCTTCATTTGTCCAGCCTCTCCATTTCAACTGATAGCAGTATTGTTGACACTATTCTTTCTCTAGACCCAAATAAAAAACAGTCCATTTCATTCATTTACAGTAAACTATTGGATTTGAAGCGTGCTTCCTCAGATAAAATCAAAGCTGCTTGGGAAGAGGATCTCGGCTCCTCTATTTCAGAGGACTCTTGGACCTCCATACTCAAACTGGTGAGCTCCAGTTCTCTCTGTGCTAGACATTGTCTAATACAATTTAAAGTGGTGCACAGAGCTCACATCTCTAAACTGAAATTGTCCTCTATGTATCCTGATGTCAGCCCATACTGTGTGAGATGCAAACATGCTGAAGCCTCTCTCTCCCATATGTTTTGGTTTTGCCCATCTCTGAACAAATATTGGCGGGAAATCTTTCAGACTTTATCACATGTACTAGATACACGCCTGAACCCTGACCCACTGATTGCTCTGTTTGGTCTTGTAGAGGGCATGACAAACCTAAATAAAAACCAACAACATGTAATATCGTTCACCTCTCTCCTGGCCAGACGAGCTATTTTGCTTAGGTGGAAAGAACCGTTTCCACCCACTCACGCTCAGTGGTTGGCTGACATCATGTCCTGTTTAAAGCTGGAGAAAATCAGATTCACACTCCAACAGAAAGAGGGTAAATTTGAGAATGTCTGGGGACCTTTCCTGAATCTGTTCCAGTCTCTTTGACAACACAACTCATTCAGGTTAATGCAGTATCTTGGCTATTTTACCTTTTATTTATTTTTTTCCCTTTTCTTTTGGCAGTGATTGGGTAGGGATTATTTTCTACATGTTGTAACTTAGATTGATTGTTGTGTTTTTTTGTTGTTGTTGTTGTTTTTGTTTGTTGTTGTTGTTGTTGTCTGAAGAAAAAAAAATGAAAAATTCAATAAAAAAGATCTTGGAAAAAAAAGAAAGCAGACTCAGCCTCTCTTCGGTCTCTGTTCCTATGTTTAAAAGATTTGAAGGCTTGGATTGCCCTAAATTTCTTGAAACTTAATGAAAACAAAACAGAGGTGGTGATTTTTGGCAGTTCGACTGAAGACTCTCCATCCGATGATTGCGCCTTGGCTCAGTATGTATTTTTTGTATTTTTTGTATTTAATTTTATTCATTTCAAATTTAAAACACAAAAGAAACAAATTCAAAACATGTATAGAGAGCAAAAAAACAGATTTAAAATGAAAGGAAGCAGATGAAGAATAAAATTCTTATAATATCTGCCCCTTCTTAAATCAAAATTATATTTAACACTCAAATCAAACAATGATTATTCATGAACAAAATTAATAACCCATAACAATTGTTGATGTTTAGTACATTAACAATTTTGCATTTGTAGATATCTATTTAAGAATTTATATTTAATCAACTTTTTAAATATAGGCATTGACTCAATTTTTTTTGGCATCATTTCCCAAACCATTCCATAAATCTATTCCATGCATTAAAGTAAACCGACCCTTTAAACTGGTTCTATATTGTGGTTTAACAAAAATGTCTGTTCCCTTAAGATTATAACAGCTTTTTCTTTTTAATAAATGCTTTTGAATATTTTGAGGTAATTTTGAGGTTTGTAGTTTTGAGCTTTATGCATTAATAAATAAATATTATATTCTACTAGATCATAAAACTTCAATAGTTTCATTTTATAGAATAGATTGTTTGTTGGATGATAATAATGCATTCTTGTTATAATTCTTATAGCTCTTTTTTGAAGGATGAAAATAGGCTTTGTTAAAGTTTTTCACGCTGTTCCCCAGACATCAACACAATAAATTAAATGTGGTACTATAATTGTGTTGTATAGCAAATACAAGGCATTATCATTCAATAAATCCTTTACCCTATATAATACTGCTGTGGATTTGGATTATTTAATTTTAACAGAATTTACGTGTTGTTTCCATGATAATTTATCGTCAATGATTACACCAAGAGACTTCATTTCACTGACTCTACCTATTTCAACACCATTAATTTTGAAAGGAAAAACTGAAAGTTATGCACCATAACTCATGTTCCCTGAAGGAAGGGAACGAGGTGCAACTTATGCTATGGGAATTGCACCCCCGTGCGATTACCTGAAGGAATACATTCACGCCTTTACGGCCCATTCATCAATCTCCAAGATGCACTTCACCGAGCTTTCAGCATTGAAAAGGGCAAAGTATGTTGCACCTCGTTCCCTTCCTTCAGGGAACATGAGTTATGGTGCATAACTTTCAGTTCCCTTTCAGTCATGTCTCTCGGTGCATATGCTATGGGAAGATAATTCATTCACACCCTTGAAATGCTCAGTAAAATGCATGCTAGTGTGAATGTCTGCCCTTGACCAACAGGCATCTCAAGGCTACTTTCTACTGTGTGTTAGAAAGGACAGCCTGAGTGACATCACACGCAGTAACATCCAAACTGCAATGCTTTGCAAAAGTGTTTAATGAGCTCCAGTTCGCAGCAGCACAAATGTCTGCAACTGGTACACCCTTGAACAGTGATCATGAGGCGGCCAAGCCCCGAGTAGAGTGAACGCACACTCCAGAGGGCACTTGTTGACCTTTGCTACTGTACGCCCTTTTTATGGCCTCAGTCACCAAGTGTGAGAGGCGCTGCTTCGATAGGGCCTTTCCAGTAGCAGGTGCTGCAAAGCACACAAACAGTTGATTTGTTCTTCTCCATTCGGCTGTTCTCTGCATGTAAGTGCTTAAAGATCTCACGGTGCAGAGAGCCTTCAGCCTTTCCTGTTCCTGAGTGAGGACTGGAGCAGGTGGAAAAGAAGAGAGATCAAAGTCCAGACTTCTGTGGTTTAGAGTCAAGACCTTAGGGATATATGCGGGATTAGGCCTTAGGGTGACCTTTGACCCGTCAGGGGCGAACCTGGTACACATTGGGTGTACAGACAAGGCATGGATGTCACCTACATGTTTCGCCGAGCAAAGAGCCAGGAGAAGAGTGGTCTTATAAGATAATACATCTATCTTAATGTTGCTCAGTGGTTCGAATGGGGGATCACAGAAAGCCCCCAAGACCAGACTAAGATCCCATCCAGGGGTCAAAATCCTACTGGGGGGTCTCTTTTTCAGCACGCCCTTCATAAATCTTATTATGAATGGATGCGCGCCGGGCGTCCAGCTCCCCCAGCCTTCGGGACAGGCCGAAATTGCTGATAGGAACACTTTAATTGTTGAAAAATAATGACCTTTCTCCAGCAAGTCCTCAAGAAAGGGGAGGAGCTGAGCCAGGTCACATGAATAAGAAATAATATTTATTTATGTGCACCATGCTTCAAAAAATACGCCATTGCCGGGAGTAAAGAGACTGAGTTGACCCAGCTCGTGCATTTTGAATGGTGTTTGCCAAATTCTCTGGCAGGCCTGAGGTCACCAGCTTGTCCCTTTCTGCCACCAAACTGAAATTTGCCACAGCTCTCAGCCTAAGTGGCGAGACTGTCCCTTCTGGTGACGTGAAAGGTCCCTGTAGTGGAGCAGGTGGCAGAACCAGCTCTCTCTCAAGGGCCCCAATTCCTGTGGTCCCTCGAAGGTCAACCACGTTATCGAGAGGACCTTCCTACAGACAGAATGTCTGTTTTTCCTCTTTTTGTTGGGGGTCATGGATCGGAGGGTTGCAAGTTTTGTAAACAAGCAGATCTCTTGGCCCCAGCCCGTTTCCTTGTTGGGACTGGTTTACTGGTCTCTGGCCTTAAAAGGGTCCTGGAGCCTGACAAACCACCGGTGGGCTGTGTTTCACCCGGTGGGGGTGCGTCGTTTGAGCAGAACTGAGTCAGCACATTGAGCGCGGTCACACGCTGCAGGATCACTGCTTGAGCATTGCGTGTCACCCACCACGGATAAGGGGGCAGCTTCAGCATGAGAATGTGGAGATGGTTCTTTGTGCCGAGCAGACTTTATATTGGTTGGTGACAGAGAGCTCAGGCCTTTTCGATTAAAATGAAGAGGAGTCTGATTCAGCCCTGGCTTGTTTACACACACTGCAGTTTCATCACAACTGCCTTTGTGAACGTGTGAAGCTGGTGTTAGCCTACGGGCTTCTGCCGTGGCCCCCCATCCCTTACTAAGAACCGTTGAATAGGTTGCCAGGAAGGTAGGTCGTCAGATTCTGTCGGCGCGCACCCTTGGAGCGCGAACGTGTCACGGGTCTGTTTGGTTTGTGTATTGTCCACTCTGTGGTTTACAATAGAGCGGGGGCTGGAGCACGTGACCCCCCTCACCTGTCTCTGTGAAAAGTGTCAGGCCTGCTTGCAGGCGCCTCTGGGCCTGTCTGGTGCAGACAGAATTGAGGCATCCTGCTGGGGTTCATTGATTAGACTAACACCCCGTGAGCCGTGAGGGGAGGGGGGAGATGGCCCCCTCCCTTTATGTCAGCTGGCAGGACAGAGGGACCCGTTCTGCTGATATTATTGTGTTTTTGTTTTTTGTTTTTGTTTTTTGTGAGTCACGTAAATAGAGAAGGGCTGTTTTTTTTAGCTTTATTCGTGCTTGTGTGTAACAACATATTTGACTTTATGTCACTCACAGAAGAAAGAACATGATTTGTGTCTAAAACAAAGAAAGTCACCTGCTTTTTGTACCGTGCTACAAACAAAGTCTGGACGTGAAAAGATCATTTCCCGTACCACGTGGGCAGGTGATCGTGTAAAGTTAGGAAGCGGTCCTGGTTCATCAGGCATGCTTCTGTTTTGTGTCCCGATTCGCCGAGGAGGTTCTGTACCGGTCCTCCTGGCGGGGAACAAATCGGTTCTTACTCGAGGCGTGTTCGGTCCGAGGTGGAGCCCGACGGTGGTCTTTGCCGGTGCTCGACCTCGTACGCCGGCCGCTTTTGCGGTGGGGCACGTGTGGCTGAATGGTGTCGAGGCTGCGGTGCTCTGCTCCCAGCTGACTTCTTGGGAGGGGGGGGGGTGAAGGTTCTCCTGGGGATGCCCACTCGGAGAGCTTTAGCCTGTTTGCGTCTCTGGTCTATCCTGGTCTGAATTCGATCCAGTGCTTTCCCAAAAAGTCCCGTCGGTTCTATTGAATGGTGGAGTAAAGGAACTTTCTGTCTCCCCGAGAGGTCAGTTAAGGTCATCCACAGATGGCTTATTGCGATGACCACCTCAGCCATTCCTTTGCCTTGCGCAACAGCTGCTGTCCCCATCATGCGGAGCACAAAGTCTGTTGCCCTGCGGGCTTCATCCAGCAGCTCCGCGGCAGCTTGCTTGTCTGTCATTACCTGGAGCTCCTGTAGTTTTTCAGCCAGGTAAGCTTGCATCATTGCGGACGCGTTCATAGCGCACGCCGCGAGACCCTGAGCCCTGTAGCATTTCTCGAGCAGAGCAGCCGAGGCTCGGCAGGCCTTGCTAGGGAGAGTTGGTTTTGTCACGGATGACTTGGGAGCCAGATGTGACGCCAGCGTGTCCTCGATTTGAGGCACGTTGGCTATTCCCACTTCATCCATCCCGTCCACGTCGAGAAACTGTGAGAGCAGCAGTAGCATGGGGGTTCTGGGCTGAGACCAGGTGCGAGTAAGCTCTGTGAGGAAGTCCGGAAAGACAGGCATCCGTTGCCTCGTGGCGGCCTGATGCTTTGAGTAAAAATAATTTCTTGCCAACCTCGTGACCTGTTGACAAGGCGGAGGCTCAGGCCATGGAATCTGCAACGCATCCGTTGCTCTGTGACACAAGTCGAACAGAGCAGGGATGGAAAAATCAGTCTCCGGGAGCACAGGCACCGGGGTGCGGGAGAGGTCTTCTCCTTGTTCCCCATATCCGACGTCGGCGTCGTCCGCAGAAAATTCACCTGAGGCTGAAATCCAGATCTCGTCCTCGTTCATCATGCCTCGAGTGTCAAATTTGACTGTTAAGTCCACCATGGGGGGTAGCACATCTGGGCTCTCTCCCCATTCGACTCGGGTGCTGTCATCCAAAGCCATGCTCTCGTGCTCCGGCGTGAGAGTCAGAGGCTCAGTAGTGTCCGGGTCTGCTGGCGCCGTAGCAGCCCCCATGGCCTTGGCAACGAAGTCCGCCCGGTGCCTCCTCACCTTCTCCAGCATCTGGTTGCAGTGTGGGCAAGACTCGGGTGCGTCCAGCGCCATGTTCGTGTGCAACATCCCCAAGCAGACGGGACAAGCCTCATGGGTGTCCGTCGCTGAGAGGGAAAAACTGCATCTGTTGGGGCAGGCACGCGAGGGTGGGCTGGCCGCTCTGCTGGTCTTTTTTGGAAGCCTTGTCTTTCGCTT
>JBBPBX010012065.1:36781-54730 GCA_038048925.1 Garcialebias charrua | reverse complement strand
TCTCTTTTGGTGACTATATTTATCAGATTATAGCTAAATGAATGATTTTGTAGTAAATGTCTTGCTTTACTGAGAGGTCAGTAAAGGTCATCACTGGACAGTTCAAAAACCTTAATTTGACCCTGGGTAGGTCCACTACAATTGTAAACAGTCTGTTGCTACTTATTGTTCTGACTGTTATTGTATTTATTAAGATTTTTATTATTGTTAAAATAGTTTTATTGTAGAGTGCTGTTTATTTAAAATATCATCCAAATGGGTACTTTTATTTATTACTACCGGTACAATACTGTACAGTACAAACGTATTTTTGGCATATTTTCAAAATAAACAGTTTGTAAGTCTTTATTTTGTCCTTTTTTTTTTGTACCGAAAATAAACCGAAAATAAACCGAACCGAGCCCTCCTTGTAGTTGAACCGAACCGAAATGTGATTTTAGCGTACCGTTACACCCCTATTAACGAGAGTCAATGCGCAAAGATTCCTGCGCCCACAGGAGCCGGAAATACGTCACCAATCAGAGACAACGTTTTTGAAAGAAACAACTTAACTCATCATTAACTATAAAATAATTATCTCATACAACTGAAATAATATATACATTTATTTCATTTTTTAAATTTTACTATTTAATTTTTGTTTAATTTTTTAAGTCTTCAGTGTAATATGGTGAGTGGTGTGAGTGGTGGGGCAGCACCCTAGCGCCCGACTAGCTGCCACTAAAGGGCAAGGCAGAGCTGTGCGTTTTGACGAGCGCCGCGCCACGCCGTGTGAGCGCTGCGGCACAAGCCTTTGAACGCGGGCGTGAACGCGCCAAGCTCAAATTTTACGACCGCTACGCACGCGTTGTCTCACAATAAACTGCCCCGGTGGCGGACTGTTTTGTATGAGACACAAATGTATTAAATATCCCTTCTTCATCGCTGAACTGGACTTTTCTTTTGTTTTTTTGCCAAAAGTCAAGTGATCACTTGAAGCGGTCACCATTCGTTTCCTCCTCCGATGAGGAGGAATGAATGAACTTGTCACAAGTGAAATAAACTCATGTCCAACGTGGATGCGCAGGTTCTAAATATTTCCTGGTGTGCTGGTCTGCTGTGTGGGCTGAAGGACCAGCGCTCCCTGTTTTAATTTTATTTTTTAGAAGTTTTTATTAACATATAAACACAGAACAAAGCTGCGCAGCCCTCTGCCTTTTTGTCTCCCACCGACCTGTCAATCAAATCAGTAGGCGTGGCAGCAAATGACCAATCAGCAACCTCAATTTGTCCCGTAGGTAAACGCTCCGCCCTGCTTCTTCTCAAATGACATATAGTATTTGGAGCGAAAACGTTGGAGCTTCACGCTGCTTCACGCTGAGCTCTGCTGTGCACTACACACGCGCGTGGCGCGGCGCTCGTACAAGCGCACAGCTTTGCCGGAGCCTTAACACTGACCTGTTAATTTAAATGGAGGAGGTCGGACTTGTAACTTTTCCTTTTCGCAGAGGAGCAGGTCTGGTTTCTGCTTCGGGTCCAAGGTGTACCCATATTTACAGTCTTCAGCAATGACGTGATCCAACAACATCACTCATCTTGGCCAAAATAGGCAGAGTTGCAACTCAAATCCATAACTTTTGAGATTTGGCTAAAATCACCTTTCTGCTCAGTGTTTTACCATCCCTGTAAAGTTAGCACCTCGGTGGTTGAGTTTCTGTCTTCTCATAAAATGATTTTGTTCAGCCTGGCACAACACACTGGAGCCTTTGTGTGAATTTGCCAGAGGGGCCTTTTGGAGCCCATGCCAATTTTCTGTGTGCGAGTTGGCACATCAGCACATGAAACTGTGATAAAAACCCATCTGTTGGAGGACTGACGGTAAGCCGATCAACAGAAACTGAAGCTTGTCCTCTGGATGTGTTGTTTTGTCAGTGCATGCGTCATCTCTCACACTTGATGATTTGGCTGACAATTTCAAAGGATTCTTTTGTCTTTTCCTTGTCATTTCAAAATGTTTTTATAAATCAGCTTTGTGGTTACATATACGAGTGTCATGGAGCAACATATTAATGTAATGAATAAAAACAAAGAAAAAGGATTTTGAGAAAACTTGGTAGTTAAATTAATGACCGTGCACTGTCATGGTGCACATTAAAATGAAAAGCCTTTAAGCTACAGAGTCAATACAAAGCAAGTCCTCATCAGTCATTCTCTGCCCTTCTTTTTGAAAGTGATGGAAATGTGCAATAAAGTTGTCGTGACAACAGGGCATTAGCGAATGGAATGAAGTTGGCGAATGCACAAGAAAAATGCAAAACTGATTGATTCTTGCACACTCATATGTTGTGCATCGTCTGTGGGGATGCTGATGATCCTGAGGCGAGTCTCATCTGACAACATCAAGCTGAAAGATCCTGCACACTCTGGAAGTCTCATCTTCTCACAAATGAAGAGATGCATTATTCAGCAGGACACGTGAAGCTCCATCTTTCCTTCTGCGCTCCATTTCACCGCTTTTAGGTTTTTCTCTCTACAAAAAGTACAGCGTTTTTGTAACGTGATGGCAACAACATGTGCCGATATAACAGAACTTCTGGCTGTGAGGTCTGTTAAGAATGCATGAGTTTGGATATTATCTAAGAGCAAATGTTCACGTCATTTAAAAACAGAGATGTAGAGCAGCTATAAACCTCACAGGAAATTTTATGAGATATGCGCAGGGATTCATATCTGGCACATATTTCAAATCATGTAGAATCGTGCCATGCAATGTCTCTTTTTAGAACATCAATTAGGTTTTATCCAAAGTTCAAACATTATAAAGATCAAAACATTAGCTAAAAGCAACAAAATACTAAGGTAAAAATAGAAAAAGTAAAAAAAGAAGAAGCTAAATTTAACAAATAGCTAGATAAAAGTTTAAAATAGAAAATAGTTTGACATTAAAAACAGCAGACAGCTAGCATTTGGTAGCTTAAAGCTAAAATATGCAAAAAAACTAATAACAAGCCAAAAGTAAAAAAAAGACTAACTTACAGCGCTGAAACCGTGTGTGTTCTTGTCGCTTGAATATTTCTGAACAGAGAAGAGGACAATAAATTATTTAACATGCAGGTCATCTGGAAGTTGTTTGTTTTTTGGCGTGACGTTTCGTCCTTCATCCAAAGGACTTCATCAGTTCGAGGAGCCACAAACAAACTCAGTCCCTCAAGCAGCACACTAGTGTACCAACCAGTTTGCTGGCCATAAGAGGGTTTTTGTTTCTCAACATTATCTTGACCCGCTTCTTCCTTTTCAGGTCACTGGTGCCCATGTCCAGCCATCATTGTGGGAGAGGTGGGGGACACCCTGGACAGGTCTCCAGTCCATCACAGGGACACATGAAATGAGACAAACAACCATTCACTCTCTCACTCACACCTAGAGACAATTTAGAGTTACCAATCAGTCTAACATGCATGTTTTTGGTCTGTGGGAGGAAACTGGAGTATCCAGAGAAAACCCACACATGCACAGAGAGAACATGCAAACTCCACCCAAAAAGGCCCCCGGACCGGGATTTGAACCAGATTAACCTTCTTGCTGAGAGGCAGCAGCTCTACCAACTGTGCCACTGTGTCTGCCGCCCTATTTCTCCATAAATAGAGGTAAATAAATAAATAAATTGAGCATGAACTTTGATGTTTTGAACCACTTTGGCTATGGCTGCCTCAGAGGAGTTAACAGGGGAGAAGGCGGGCCCCAAAAACCATCTTATCACCAGCAAACTGATTGGTCCATTATGGGAGTGTGCTGCTTGACTGAGTTTGTTTGTGGCCCCTTGGATTGATGAAGTCCTTTGGATGAAGGACGAACCGTCTCAACAAAACAAAAAAGAAACCGTCCAGATGACCTGACTGAGCTTTGCTGGATTTTTTAAACCTGGATTATTGAGCATGAACTTTGATCTTTAACATGCAATTTACAAGGGGACACACACACACACACACACATACACACACACACACACACAAAAACATCAAGGCAATGTTTTTGTGTAGTTTATTAGTATGTAACTTACAAAATTAAAGTCTAAATGTAAAAAATAACAAGGAGGTGAACGTCTGAGGTGTTGCAGGGGTTCTGATCTGTCCCTGCTCACCTGACTGGCTGACAGAAAGGAGGAGTACTGATAAAAAAAATTGGTAAAAGATTCAAACCTGTTGACCACAATCTGCCCCACTCCACTGAAATGCTAACAGCTGTGGAGAGAGCGGGAGCGCAGACAATCACATCCCCTCCTGTTTGAAAAGCTCACACTAATGAAAGTGTACTAACACCGCACACTTTAATAGCTAAATGGATTTTACTTGTCCCGCTCTGCAAAGACTGGCAGCCATTGTGAGTCCTCAGAAGAGGCATTTAGGTGATCACAGAGACTGCATGGTAATTTAGGTAAAGGGCAAGTATGATGAAGAAGATAAGAATGCTGTTTGGTAATGAACATACTGTTCACGTTAATCAAAGCTTCTAGAATCATATCACAAAACTTCAGTGTGTGCGAGTGTTCAGCACGGTTTCATTTACATATGACGCTAAGCATTCCTCACTGCCAGAACCTGATGTATATTTCATGTTTAGATGTTTCCGTCAGGCCACATTAGCCTCCAGACGAAGACGGGAAACAGAAAAGTGGTTAATGTGCTGCACCTGCTCCTCCTGCCAGGAAACCAGTGGATTTTTATTTTTCAGCAGCAAGTTTTAAGAATAACTGCACCATCAAAGATTTACTGGAGCGCAGAGTCACATCCAGTGAACCAGAAAATGGTGGTGAGGTTGTGGCCGTAATGTAATTTTTCCTGAGCAGCCAGAAAGATGACAGGTTGAGACGGAGGAGAGAGGCCAGCAAACACCCTGCGTGTCAGGTGATGGATGCTGTGGAGTGTGCAGACACTTCACCAGTGTTGTAAGTTAGGGTCACGGTATTGACCGGGGGGGCGGGTTGTCTAAGCAAATGACACGGGCACAACAAAGGAGGCGTTTGACAGTTTCCAGTCTGGTGGTTTTGTAATGGTTGATGATCTAACAACATAAGCTCTGCAATTCCTTTTCTCTCTGGACATCCTGCAGCTTTCTCCTCCACCTTAACCTCCACTGTACCTCCACCAGGGTTTGGCAACATCAAAAGCAATACATCCTTACACTTGTTAAGAAAGCACCAAAAGATGAAATATTTTGGGATATCTGCCTGTTGTAAAGTTAAGTCCTCAAGGTTTGTTTTAAGACCGTGTAAAGTGAATTTAAATATTTTCTTCAATAAACATTATAAATGTCATAATTGTAATCTTGTAAATGAGTAAAAAGTCTCAAAATTGTAGCTCAATTAATTTTGGAGTTATAGAGCAAACTGTGTATAAAGATATTTCTGTTTCAGGATTTTTTAGGCGTGTTTTAAATGTGACCGCGTTTCGTCACGCGGTCCTCATTAGTATAGCCCCACCCCCTGCAGCTCCAGCCGTATAAATTCGCCTCGGTGGAGCCGTTCACTCGCGAATCGCAGATAGCATCAGATAGCAATAGCATAGATATTTTGTTCATTGTTAGCTAGCTAATCAATTATGCCTCGTTCGTGCATCTTCCCTGGATGTCGCAATGGTCAGGGCACCCGTACAAATCATAATGTGTTTTTATACCACGTGGTTTTATACTGAGTATCTGTAATGCCTGGATAGGTCAATGGAAAGGCGTTCGCCTTCTGTCCCAAACCTTATGGGTTCAATTCCCGCATGGTACAACTTTTTTTTAAAATTCATTCCAGATTAAAAACACACAAGAAAACTATTTACAAAAACAGCGTAACTCTTGGAAAAAGTAGCTGCTGTTACAGACAGAACTCAGATAAAAACAGAGCAGGTTTACTGGCTCTGCTGTCCTGTCTGCCTCTCCACACACAGCTCAGCTGCAGGCCGCAGTACTGCGCTGAAACCACGCCCACGCGCTGACACGCCCCCACAGTTTCAGACCAAGGGAAAATTATGTTTTTTCATGATTTTTGAGACTTAATTTTATAAGGAAAACAATGTTTTTAATCAGTCAGATTTATATGGGTGATTAATAACACATATTTATGCCATGTGACAAACTAAAAACACACATTTAATTTCACTTTACACGGTCTTTAAAGCATCCAATAATGCTTGAGCACCACCGAAGGGGAGAAAAATGGATTTTGTGTGCAAGCAGCTGCTGCCACATTTGAAACCTGTCGTAAAAATGGTTCTCTATTGCTGGGAGCTTCCTTTAATATTCATGAAGTGCTGAACAGTGCTGAGATCTCTACTCAGTCAGAAGCCCAAAGATTTATTGTTATTAAGTCTGGTAAACAGCGCAGAGGAGAAGGAGCCGACACACACTGTGATGCTCTAACCTTTCATTTCTTGCTAAAACTGAGGAAACGAAGGGTTCCTCGAGTGAGATGAGTTTTATGAAGAGGAACGTCAAATCCACATAAGGTGGCAGTAATACGTTCGTATCTGCATAACTTTGGTAAATGGGAAATGGACTGTACTTATATAGCACCGTTTCTCAAAGTGCTTTACACTACAATCTGTGCCCTCATTTATTCATTATACAGCACTCTCTCTACAAAGCTACCGTAATCTGAATCTGAAGAGACTGATCAGTGCTTAAGATCACGTTCATACACTGATGGGACACACATCAGAGGCAGTTCACCAGGATTCGGATGAAGCAAAGGAAACATGACCACATCACCCCAATCCTTAAATTCCTCTTCCCATTTCACTCCCCATTGTAAGGTTTCCTTCCTCACCCACCAATCCATTCATTGTTCAGACAGCACGATCCCCCCGCTCCATCAGCTCCAGCCTATCCACCTTATTCCTGGGGGTGTCACTGTAGAAGCGATTATGGGACTTACTTCCGTTTGACCCCGGAAGTAGAATTTCTGCACTGGCTCCTTCGTTGTTAACTTGCTAATCTGTACGTGTCGTTGAAGTTCTGTTTTCTGTATGTCGAGCTAATATTGTCACGAAGATGTCCTTGCGGAGCTCGGGTACCTGTTGCGCTGTTCGTGGCTGTACGAATAATCAGACGAAGCTGAATTTGTGGCTGCAACAAGTGTGTGTTGAACCCAAAACGCTGTACGTGTGCTCGTTTCATTTTGTGGACAAAAAGCCAACCGTAGAAAACCCTGCATCCTTCTTTGTGGCTGGGCTACGAGAAACCACCTGAAAAAAGATGCCGTATCCTCCAGAGGATCGACAGCAGTGACACGAGAACACCAGGTATGATTTAAGAGACAGCTTTTAGTGTTATGATTTTATGTAGTCAGTGATTAAATTATACTAATATTTTCGTTCATAACTGGCAAATAAACACACGCACCTATATATGTATGCTGTGTGTGCGTTTATTTATATATATATATATATATATATATATATATATATATATATATATATATATATATATATATATATATATATACAGTATATATATATACAGTATATATACACATATGTAGTGGGCATGACCGTGTCCGCTCTGATACACCTGTGCATTTTTGAACTGTTCCAGAGATGACCTTTACTGACCTTTCAGTAATCTGACACTTAACACAATGTATTTTATTAGCTTGAATCAGACAGATTCACTCAAAAGAGACTATTTCTATCTTTGATTTTGTTCTAATACAAAATATAATCAGAGCATCACCTGTGTTTATTCATGAACAGTGTTGTAATTTACAATATGTCTTATGATCACATATGTATATGCTGTGTCATTTCTACAAATGAAAAGGTGTCAAAGTTCAGATAATATGTCAAACTGCCTTTCTCAGAAGTTGTTTTTGTTGAGTTTCAGCTAAAACTCTCACTAGCGTCTGAAAGTCTCTTCACTGAGACACTTTTCCTAAACAATTTGTCTCTGCTCTGAATTTCACCTTGAATTGTGATAACAAGTGAACAGCTCGACTGGTTCTTTTGGACCAATGGGGAAGAGACAGGTCTCTCTCATCTCAGATCTTCTACTAAGGTTCTAAGCTTTTGCTGGAACGTTGAGTTTTGCTGGGAACTTCAAGACACTGAGGTCGTCCCAAAGAGCCGGATGAACGTCAGTCACACGCTAAGGACACGTCATTCAGTTAAGGACTAATAACATGTTGTTATGAGTCCACTTCGAACCGAGCGTAAGCTCAAACTTTGTTTATTCCTTCCTGGAATAAGTTATCTTGAGCCAGAGGCCAGGAGCTGACGCATTTTCTGATGACCAACGCGAAACCAGGAGACGTTGGAAGGTAAACGAATAACATGTTCAGATGTACTGGTTCCCGCAAGGACCCCGTGCATCTGAAAAGCTACAAGGTCTTCTCTTACCGGGCTGTCGTCAAAAGGTAAAGAGCTGTTTACAAACGTACCTGGGATTTAGCAGAAGTCGGATGGAAAGTATCATTAAATAAGTAAATACCCAAAGTTGAGTAAAAAAAACATTAAAAAGTGAATTTTGCATGTATGGTCCCCTTTAAGGCTTTGCCTGGGCTCTGTGTTTGCCTTAAGGTAAATAAGAATGTGTCCCACCTCTCAACACAACAGGACCAACCTTGTTACTGTGAAGATACTAATAGGCTTCAGAGCTGTTCAGATTGCTCATTGCTTCGCCATCTGAAGCAACTGTCAACAAAGTAGCTAAGTATGCTAGCTAAGTATGCTAGTGTACGTTATTTTTGGCCACTTCTTCAAGTTGTCCTCCCACCCCTCAATAGCTGTAGGTAGCGGTAAAACAATATCTCCACATTTGAGTTGTGATCGTTCGTGTTCCCACATATTTTATGACTTAACGAAAACCGGTTAGCGCGTTGCTAGCGTGTAAAAAAAAGTGCAGGTTCTGACTTCCGGCAGAAGTCGTTCCCATAATTAGCGCAAGGCATCATGGGGGCTTGGAATAAGATCAATAGACAAAACTGTGCACCATGGGTGACAGGGCTTTTTGCTCAGCTGCTCCTCGTCTGTGGAACACCCTCCCCAGCCATCTAGGACACCCCAGACTACAGACAGTTTTAAGAAAGGACTGAAGATCCTTTTATTTGAAAGATTTTATAGTGTTTAAAGGTATTTTTTATCCTGATGTTTTTAGTTTATTTTTATTTTTAGTCCATGTTTTATTCTCTCTAGATGTTTTATGTTGCAGCCCTTTGAGACTGTAAAATGTAAAGTGCAGGACAAATTGAATAAATTATTATTACAGGGAACCCCCGTGTTACGAACGAGTTTGGGACCTAAGAACGGTTCGCAGCTCGATTCTGCCGTAGGTAGGGGGTGAATTTTTTTAAAAAAAATTTTATTCATTCATTCATTCATTCAACCTTTATTTATCATGCTAACGGAGCGCGCGCACACATTTAAGCATGTACAGTAGTGTACTGTAATGTTAAACATTGCTATTCACATTTACAGAATAAATAAAAATATATTTTCTTACTTTGAGATGGTCAAAGCCGACATCTTAGGTTGCCATGCGTTGATTGTTGTCGGGCCGAGCAGCGCGGCGGCCGGCCAGTGAACCACCGCAGCTGCTCCAGACCTGTGTTAGCTAGCTGGCTAGCTTCTGCTAGCCAAGCCATGAGCTGGTGTTGGAGCGGCGGCGCGATCAATCTGCAGCTGCTGCTGCTGCCTGAGACATCCACAAAGTTCACAGAGACGTTTCCAGCTCGTAATTAATCCATATGAAGCCATCCTGGTCACCAGTCTTCGGCCGGCTACCGTGTTAGCTCCCGTGTTAGCTTCTGGAGCTAGCCAGGCCAGAGCCTGGCCGGAGGTGTTCGCGCAGCGGCCTGGCACGATCAGCGATAAATCCGCTGCTGCCTGAGACATCCACAAAGTTCACAGAGACGTTTCCAGCTCGTAATTAATCCATATGAAGCCATCCTGGTCACCAGTCTTGGGCTGGCTCCCGGGCAGCTAACCTAAAATGGCGTCCGGTGTTCTGTGACCGGAGACCCCAGTGACTGAACCTAAAATGGCGTCCGGTGTTCTACATTAATTTGTGACCGTGTAAACTGAAGACCTACTTCCTGTTGCCCAAGATTGCTCAAAAATGATCAGAAATGATCTTTTTTATCATAATTATTATTTATAAAGCCTTTAAAACAACCACAGCTGCAACAAAGTGATGTACACATGAAATTAAGAACATTTAAACACAAAAAAAATTATTATTATTATTATTTTTTTTTTTAATACAGTAATTTCATATTTTTATTAAATATGATATGTTCGTAGGTCCCGTTGTTCGTAGGTCGATGGAGTCGTAAGTGGGGGGTTACCTGTATTATTAATTAGGGGTTCAGTGTTTTGCCCAGGGACACTTCAAGATACGACTGCTGGTGGAATAGAACCCTCAACCCTACCAAAGGAGGACAACGCTCAGCAACAGCTGCCCCAATGCAAAACTGAAAGTTATGCACCATAACTCATGTTCCCTGAAGGAAGAGAACGAGGTGCAACATAATTGCTATGGGAAATAGCGCCCCGCGCGATTACCTGAAGGAATACACTCACGCCTTTACGGCAGGGGCGTCAGCGTCACGCCAGAGTCCCCACCCTCTGGGTATTTAAGATGCAGACGCCCATCCTACTTTCTCTAAAATGCACTTCACCAAGCTTTCAGCATTGAAAGGGCCAGGTATGTTGCACCTCGTTCCCTTCCTTCAGGGAACATGAGTTATGGTGCATAACTTTCAGTTCCCTTATCAGTCAGGTCTCTTGGTGCAACATAATTGCTATGGGAACGTAATTCATTCACGCCCTTGAAATGCTCAGTAAAATGCATGCTATGAGAACATCTGTCTTAATACGACAGGCATTTCCCAGCCGCTCTCTACAAGATATGTAGAGGACACAGCCTGAGAAGAAAAACGCCACACGTAGAAACATCAGCCTGATGTTACCACTGGACATATTGATGAAACACCAGCTAGAGGCAGCACAAACGTGCTCCGCTGATTGTCCACCATCTCCTTCTTCCCTGGTACTTTGGGAAACAGGAGGAAAAGAGCAAAGAGACCCCTTAAGCCACTGGCAAACCAGATGGCAATAGGTAGGTAAAGAACCCAGTTCAAACACAGGGTGACCTTCCAGGTCCCATAGGGGCAAATTTTTCATACATACAAGGGGCACGAGTCCCTTATCTGCTCCTTGAACAGACAACTTACTAGGACTGTCAAAGGGGCCCATCCTGATGTTGGAGACCTGTCAGAGGAGAAGGGAACCCTTCCACTGAACATCTCCCAAGTAAACATAAACACCAAGGGTCTCCCTTGTGTATGCTGTTGTTGTTGTTTGTTTTTGGAAAAAAGACGATCAAGCCTTAGACCATCAGCCAGTTCCCTTCAGTGGCCAGGCTGAAAGCTGCCACAGCTCCGGATGTGGGTGTAGAAGCTGCCCACGTGCCTGAGTCAGCAAGTCTCTGTAAGAAGGAAACTGCCATTGTATCCTTGACAACATTGAGATCAGTTCCGGGAACCACGGTTTCTGTGGCCACCTGGGGGCTATTAGTATCAGGGAGAGGGCTCCCTTACGTATATGTTCCAGTGTCACCTGAATCAGAGGGACAGGTGGAAAAGCATAATACAGCACCCCTGCTGGCCAATCATGGGCCAAAGCATCCGTTCCCAACGGTGCATCTGTTTCCCTCATAGAGAAGTAGAGGTCACATTGTGAGCTGACTCTGCATGGGAACAAGTCCACAGAGGCTCTCCCAAACCGTGACCAGACCTGATCCACGACTCGTGGGTTCAGTCTTCATTCTGATGCCAAAAGAGGCCCTCTTGAGAGGGCATCCGCTCCGTAATTCAGTTCACCCGGAACATGAGTCGCCCTGAGCGACAATAATCTTGGAGCGTACCATGTGAGCATCCTCTGTGTCAGGCTGAGGAGGGCTTGGGATCTCGTCCCCCCTTCCCAGTTAATGAAGGACACCGTGGTTTTGTTATCTGATTTCACCAGGACGTGCTGTCCCGCAATCAGACCTTTACCAAAGAAGTATTTTACTGACAGGAATACGGCCAACAATTCCAGGAAGTTGATGTACAATCTTGCTTCCTGCTCATTCCAGAGGCCTCGGGCATTCTGATTTCTGCAGACTGCCTCCCATCCTGTTTTCGAGGCATCCGTCGTGATGACCACACGGGATGACACCCTACCTGACAGGACCCCTTCCGTGAACACAGACAGGTCGCTCCAAGGTTCCAGGGCCCTCAGGCACTCTGAATCGATTCTAAACTTTCCTGCTCAACCAAACGGGGCAGGTTGTGTTTGTTGGTTTAGCCACATTTGCAGGGACCGTATCTTCAGCAATGCGTGTGGCACACAGGGTATGGCTGCCGCCAAGAGGCCTAAGAGGCGTTGGCACGTTTTCAGGGGGACCCGTTGATTCAGTTTAAACTTCGCCAGGCAACGGCGAATCGAGGAAACGCGTTCCTCTGAAAGCCATGCTCTGTACCAGATGGTGTCGACCTGCACTCCCAGAAATACGGTAATCCATGATGGGGTCAGGTCACTCTTTTGTAGGTTTATAACAAAACCGAGAGACTCCAGGTGAGAGATCACCTTGCAGGAGTGTGACTGGGCCTGTATTCTGCTTCCGGCCAGAACCAGGAGGTCATCCAGGTAGTTCATAATCCTGACGCCTTGATTCCTAAGAGGGGTCAGGCTGCGTCCAGACATTTAGTAAATGTACGAGGAGCAGTCTTCAAACCGAAGGGTAAGGCTTTGAATTCATAAGCCTTCCCCTCGAAGGCAAACCGGAGGAATTTCATGTGCCTCTTCCACACGCCCACATGGAAATAGGCTTCTTTCAAATCCATTGTACATGCGTAGTCTCCAGGTCTCACGGACTGGAGGACCTGCCGCAGTGTGAACATCTTGAACTTGAAAGTTCATATTTTCTTGTTCAGAGTCCTGAGATCTAGGATCGGCCTCAGGGATTGATCTCTTTTGGGCACCAGGAAGAGCTTGCTGCAATGACCGGAGCATAGTTTGTGTTTTGGAACAATACTTGTTACTCCTTTCTGTAGCATCGTTGACACTTCCTCCCTCAGCACGTGCGCGCGTGCTGGATTAATGTTCGATCACAGCACCCCCACGAAGGGGGGCGGTCCTTTGATGAACTGCAGCTTGAGCCCACGACGCACCATCGTCATGACCCATTCATTTGGCAGACATGCCCTCCAGGCCTGCACGTGCACCATGAGCCTGGAAGGGATGTTGGGCGGCCGTGGCGTAGTGGTAAGGGCAGTCGTCTCCCGATCGGAAAGTTGGCGGTTCGACTCCCGGGACCCGCACCATTTGTCGTTGTGTCCTTGGGCAAGACACTTAACCCTGAGTTGCTCCCGGTAGGACTGGAAAGCACCTTGCATGGTAGTCTGCCGCCACCGGTTTATGAATGTGTGTAGCATTCAATATATGTGTAGCACTTTGAGATTTTCAGTAATGAAAAGTGCGTTATAAATTGAATTAATTATTATTATTATTATTATGTCTAACTGCTGCTTGTCATGTTTGAGTGAGTGCGGGAGGGGTGGCCTTCAACCCCTCTCGCGTACTTTGGAGCAGGTTGGTCTGCCCAACAGAAGACATTGCGAGATCTGACTGTCTCAGGCAGAACTCGTATGTCCATCTGCGGTTCATAGTCCGACCTAGTAGTTTGTGTTTCACAAAAGTGGGGCTCGAGTCAAGAACCAGGGCAGTCTGTGCTTTGGTACTTTTATTCTTGTATATGCATGAAACAGTGTTTGTTTTTTATTACAGATACAGTAGACGAGTTATGTTTAGTGCGCACACACATACCACCAGCTCCTTGTAGCATTTTACAAGTGAAGTCTGGGCTCAAAAGGTCAGGTTCCCGTACCGCGTGGGCGGGCAAGCCTGAAGCCCTGTTCCCATTTTGGGACTAGGATGCATTCAGTAGTCTGAGACTTTATTGTTGTGTGTGGATGGCAATTTCTCTTTATTACACAAGGGTCTGAGTGTTCTTGTGTGTTTAAACATTCCGAACCAGCTAGTCTGTGCTCCTCTAACATAGGTACTGGTGGTAAAAGTTCTGCATTTTCTCTCCCTCTGTGAGTGAGAGCGCCTGTAATGGTACAGGGGCATCTCAGACTTTCCTTTTCTTTTTGTTGGTGGCCCCTTGCAGCTCCTGCAGCTTTTCTGCCTGGTGGGCCTGCAGCACTGAGGCCACTCGTCCTTGTCCACCCCACCAGGGTCCCTCGGGCCCTGACATGGTTAACGTCAGAGAGTCATCCATAGCCTCATGGGTGGATAAGCTCTCAGCGTCACGATGTTCTCGTCGTGGGCATAGGAAAACTAACAGGTAGCGCAGCTGAACAGGTAGCTGAAATTTCTCCTCCTGGACTGTACTGGACAGAGAGCCTCCTTGTTAGCCGGGGCTAAACGTGGAGGTACTCGTGAGCCTGCTAGCGGTGCTGAGATGGGCCCTCAAGCAGCGTAGCATCGGTAAAAAAACACTTAGTTATGCGATGAATTCTACCGTCGATTCGGCCGCACAGGATAGCGAAACAGGCAAAATATGAGAAGGTTAGCTAGCAAGCTAGACCAGGCATTTTCACATACCTCACGATGGAGTCCTTCGTTGTCCGCTCGTAACCGCACTAATCGTGTTAGCAACACTGATCGTCCACCCCGTGTTGTCATGGGTGCTCCTGGTTAGCCATGCTAACCGTGGGAGCTAGCCAGATAGCAGCGGGGTTACTCGATTTCCACTCTCCTTTCTCCGGGGTCATCCGCGAGAAAAACTTTGAGTGTCTTCGCGTGTAGCATCCCTGAGCAGACCGGACAGGCCTCGTGGGTGTCCGCTGCTGAAAAGGGGGTAGCCAGATCCGCTGAAGCAGGTTCAGGAGCCGGAGCTCACTGCCTGTTGGAGTTCCTCGTCCGAGGACGTCCTCTCGCTGAGCTGCTCGCGGCTGCTGGCCTGTTAGCTTCGTTAGCTTCGTTAGGTTAGCAGGTAGCGTGCCGTGCAGTTAGCGTTCGCTAACAGAGCAGCAGAAAAGCAGAAGAGAAAAGGCACGGGAGCTGGGGCTCGCTGGCCTGCTGGTCTTCTTTGAGTTTTGGGTTTTCGCATTACCTTCTCAGGATCCATGGCTGAGAAGAGTTGAGCTCGTTAGCAGTGCTAACGTTGTCCGGCGACGTCTCCCTCCCTCCTCGCGTCGCTTTTGCCGGCTAGCCTGCTACTTGTTAGCAGGGTAGCGGTGTAGCGCAGTCAGCGCCGTCGAGCGAAGCAGGCTGTCTGTGGAGAGTGGAGAAGAAAACTTCGGGGTGAAGGAAAAATGTGCCGGACCAGCTTTCGCCAGCCCGGCAGTCCGCAGGAAAAAATTCTCTGTACGCTCTATGTAGGGAGCGAGCTCACCTCTGGTCGAGCAATGAACAACAGAGAAGTTCCGAGAAGAGTGTTCAGGTTTAAGCGAGGTGAAGGGCAATAAGAGAAAGTAGGATGGGCGTCCGCGTCTTAAATACCCAGAGGGTGGGGACTCTGGGGTGACGCTGACGCCCCTGCCGTAAAGGCGTGAGTGTATTCCTTCAGGTAATCGCGCGGGGTGCAATTTCCCATAGCAATTATGTTGCACCGAGAGACCTGACTGATAAGGGAACCGACCGTCGTGCAAAGAAATAGTGTTTGATTGAACCATCCATCCATCCATCCATCCATCCATCCATTTTCGTCCGCTTATCCGGGGTCGGGTCGCGGGGGTAGCAGCCTAAGTAGGGAGGCCCAGACTTCCCTCTCCCCAGCCACTTGGAGCAGCTCCTCTGGGGGAATCCCAAGGCGTTCCCAGGCCAGCCGAGAAACATAGTCCCTCCAGCGTGTCCTGGGTCTTCCTCTGGGTCTCCTCCCGGTGGGACATGCCCGGAACACCTCACCAGGGAGGCGTCCAGGAGGCATCCTAACCAGATGCCCGAGCCACCTCAACTGGCTCCTCTCGATGTGGAGAAGCAAGTTTGATGAAACCATTATAACTTTTTGAAATTAAATTTGGTCTAAAAGTTTTGCAATCAACTTTGGTCTTGGCTTCATTTGGACTACCTGTTTTTTATTTTATTTATTATTATATATATGAAAAGTTTGACCAAGATTTTAAAAAATGCTTATAATTTTGCACACAAAAAAAAATCATAGATCTTTGAAAAAAGGTAGCTGTTCGAAGTTGTTTGCTCTTCATCTGAGGAGTTTTTGAACTCAAGCTGAACTGAGAAAGTTAAATTCAACTTGAATGACTGAAACTCTGCATACACATAAAAATATAATCAAGTTGCAGCAAAATAAAAGTTAACTTCATAGATTTCTACTTTATAGTTGTATGCAGCTCCCCGCAAAAGTACAGTATACCAATAAAAATGCAGATTATGTGATGTGAAATTTTCGTTTGTCAATATCACACAGAGTACATTTACATAAATCAAGCTGTATAAAAAAAGAATGTGTCGTACTGAAAGGAAGGCTAATATTCTCTTCCTTTCTTTGTGCAGCACATCAATTTGCTCCGACAGAATAAGTCAGAGTCAGAGAGTCTTTATTGTCATTTGCACCGCATGTGGTACATGAGATGAAAACGAGATTATGTACACGAGGTCCCAGTTACATCCAACAACAAATGAAAGAGAAAAACAGTAATAACATCTAGAACTAACTAAGAAAAACATCAACTAGTAATACACAGCAGCACGAACATGAGTTTGTATGAGCAGATGGTCACAGATGAACACAGATGAATACAGCAACAAGAAAACAGATCAGCATCAGTATGATGTGATATTTTGCAGTGTTTATTTTTTATTTTATTTTTATTTATTCATGAGTCTAACAGCCTCAGGGTAGAAGCTGTTCCTCAGTCTAGTGGTTCTACACTTGATGCTCCTCAACCTCCGTCCTGAGGGGAGTGGGGCAAAGAGTGAGTGTGCTGGGTGAGTGAGGTCTTTCATGATGCAGGTGGCTCTTTTCCTGCATCTGGAGGTGTAAATGTCTGTGATGGTGGGGAGACTGACTCCAACAGACTTCTGTGCAGCCTTCACCACTCTCTGCAGAGCTTTCCTCTCTTCAACTGTGCAGCCTCCATGCCACACGTTGATGCTGGAGCACAGGATGCTCTCCACTGCACACCTGTAGAAGGAGGTGAGGACTGGGCTGCTCAGACCAGCTCGTCTCAGCCGTCTGAGGAAGTAGAGTCTCTGATGACCTTTCTTGATCAGGCTGGTGGTGTTGTTGCTCCAGCTGAGGTTATCATTCATGTGTACACCCAAGTATTTGTAACTGGAGACCACTTCCACTGCAGACCCACCTATAGCAGAATAACTCTGCTATCTAAGACTTGGAGGTAAAAGAGGCAGCTGAATGTGTGAAAGAAAAGTCAATAAATAATGGATGTCATGTAGATTCAGTGGAGGCTTTGAAATCCACTCTCTGGTTGAGGCACATTCCCAGTTCACTCTCTTCATTTTACATTTAACAGGACCTGTGCTGTATAACCATTATTCCCATACACACATACACACACATGCCTCATCTCTGGTGGGGGCTGTCCAGATCAGTTGATGTGGAGAAGCTGATCGCGGAACTCCCACCCAGGTATTGTGTCCGTCTGCATATATTTGCTTCAAATGTTATTCCCTCTTCGCTATATGATTCTGAGTCCTTTAAAAAATAAAATAAAATCTGCCCCAAAATGAAAACAAACACAGATTTATGAGCCTTTTTTAAGACCTGGAGCAGAACAAAGATGTTCAGAATTTTTAGAGTTCTCAGAAGAAAGTTAATGTTCTTTTGTGGCAGTGCAGTGATTTCTACACTCATCAAACGGTGCTGTTTGCTAATAAATGTAATAAGACGTGGAAGCAGAAGGTGTTTTGGCATTAATACATTATTAAAGCTGAAGGTGGCAAATTGATTTGCTGCCCCTAC
>JBBPBX010012065.1:6597-25846 GCA_038048925.1 Garcialebias charrua | reverse complement strand
TATATATATATATATATATGTATATATATATATATATATATATATACACACACCGTATTTTCCGCCTGATAGGTCGCACTCTTCTATAGATTGCATTGTCCAATTATTGGCAATAAATTGGAAAAATCCATAAACGGGTCTCACCTTCAGTTAGGTCGCACCTACGTCACGCCGACGTAATGCGTCACCGCTGAGACAACCCGGAAATGTGGTCCGAGTGTTTAGCTCTGCTGCAAATGTCTGCCACAGGAGCGCACAGCAAGGCTTTAAGAAGATTAACACGGTAAAAACAATTATTTGTTTGCTAAAAATTATAGCTGACATTATAGCACAAGGGTTCCTGAGCTTAACCGTTCCTTAATAAATTCACGTAATGGTCAAATCTGCTGGATTTAAATTGTTTCGCTTTGACGTCTTCCAAACCATCGCGTGCGCTGCGAAAATAAATAAAAAATAAATCGAATTTTATCTCAAACAACTCCAACAGCTAACAGTTTGTAAATGAACACCAAATAATTACTTTCTGTAGGTTTCAAGAAAATCCGCAGTGTGGTTATGAGCTATTTAGACAAATAGTAGCAGGAAAAAACCCGAAGCTAACGCGACACGTTTACGTCTATAAAACATCGAATTTTATCTCAAACATCTCATAAAGATACAGTAGTCAGTTGTAAATGTCCATACAGTGATTACTTTCTGTAAGTTTGATAAAAATCTGTCCTGTGGTTCTTGACTTATCTTGCTAACAAACACAGCTAAACACAGCTATTGAGAATGAACTTTCTTGTCTTGAACCACTTTGGACATGTCTGCCTGCCTGGGAGGAGTCGACGAGGGACACGCCCCCAGAAACCATCTTGGCTACAGCAAACTGGTTGGTCCACATAAGTTGCTTACTTGGTGGGTTAACTTCAGTGTGCTTTGGACTACTCTGACTGAGGAAGCCCTCTGGAGTGAGGGTGAAACGTTTCTGCTAAAAAGAAACTGTCCAGATGAACTGATTGAGAATGAGCGGATTTGATACCTGGACTATTGAGAATTAACTTTCTTGTCTTGAACCACTTTGGACATGTCTGCCTGCCTGGGAGGAGTCGACGAGGGACACGCCCCCAGAAACCATCTTGGCTACAGCAAACTGGTTGGTCCACTTAAGTTGTTTACTTGGTGGGTTAACTTCAGTGTGCTTTGGACTACTCTGACTGACGAAGCCCTCTGGAGTGAGGGTGAAACGTTTCTGCTAAAAAGAAACTGTCCAGATGAACTGATTGAGAATGAGCGGATTTGATACCTGGACTATTGAGAATTAACTTTCTTGCCACAGCTAACAGTAGTTACCTCCAGAGCAGGAGGCCGGGAAGCGACAGTCAGTCCGACCAGTGGAGGCTGCCTTCGGACACATGAGGTGGGAACGGTCGGTGTACCCAAAAGTGGTACTGCACCATTTTTTGCCAAAATGAAAAACGTTCATATCTGAGCCAAAAATTGGTCTAAAAATATGGGAAAAAAATCCATAAACAAGTCTAACCTCTCTATAAGTTGCAGGGTATGCAAATTAGGCAAAAACTGTGACCTATAGTCCAGAAAATACGGTATATAATCACAATGAGGGGTCCAGAAAGCAAAATAAAACATGTAACTTTAACTTTTAAACGGCAGCAGCTCCATCACCACACCACTGAGTTTTGGTATCTTTCATAGTTTATCCTCAAAATATTTTTTTATCAGGCTCTTTTGATAAATTGCTCAGACAGAGGGGTGCTGAGCCTTCATGCAGAGCAGGGAGGCTGTCTGCACTGTTCTAGAGAGTGCTTGCTAGATTCAGCCCTGACTCATTCGTTTCAGATAAGTGCATCTGGCCCCAACACCCCAGTTCCACTTGAGCTGAAGTGTAGATTAGATCACCTGCAACGAAAAATTACGTGTTCAGTGTGAAGTCAAAGACACTAGACAGCAACACCTTCACATAATTGTTGTCACATGTGTCAGGTCATGACACTACAGGTACGTCTTACCTGTAATGTGAACATGGAGGTCAGGTCTCAGCAGTGAGGAACGTGGAGGTTGTTAAAATTGTCATGAGGATTTTGGCCTAAAAGAAAACTAAACATATAGACAATAGTAATGATGCAACTAGGGATGCATATTATCGGCATGTATCGTATCAGTCGATATTAGCTTTATAGTTCAATGTCGGACATCGGCCATTCCATCAAAATAATCACCAATATAAAAGGCGCTGTTTTTATATGATAACCCGGTGACAAGGACGCCAGCACAACATGATGACGTCACACACGTCTAGTACCTGATATGATCATGGAAGAGAGGAAGAAGTCAAAATATCAGCGGTGGGGAATTTATTTATTGTTTTGTTGAGGATATCTGATTCCCAAGGTTTTTGGATTACGTTGAACCTCGCTACATTGTCCCCAGTCAGAGATATTTTTCCGACGTAGCCTTACCCATATTACAAGCCGTAATTTCTGATGTCATTGAGAAGCTAATAGCTGATAGCACTTAGGTGAATTTTACCACAGCCATTTGGACATCAAGTGTTAGCCTTCAATCAATCAATCAATCAATTTTATTTATAAAGCACCCTTCATACTAAAAGCAGCTCAAAGTGCTGTACAGAATTATAAAACAATAAACTCACAAAATTAAAGCAAACGACACACACAAAATAAATAAATAAAATTAAATACAGTAGTATTGGATAGAGATGAACCAGTTCAGGAAATGCAGTTAAAAAGATGGGTCTTGAGCCTGCTCTTAAAAACAACAACATTCTCTGCAGCCCTCAGGTTCTCCGGCAGACTATTCCACAGACGGGGCCCATAGAACTGGAAAGAAGCCTCACCATAAGTGTGAGTTCTGACTTTTGGAACTGTTAGTAGTCCAGTACCAGAGGACCTTAATGTCCGCGGGGGTTCATAGGGCAATAGCAGCTCTGCAAGATAAGATGGTGCGAGACCATTGAGACATTTAAAAACCACTAAAAGAATCTTAAAATCAATCCTGAGGCGCACAGGGAGCCAATGCAATGATTTTAAAACGGGTGTAATATGAGCCTGCCTTCTGGTCTTGGTTAGCACACGAGCAGCAGAGTTTTGTAACAGCTGAAGGCTGGACAAATTTTTCTTAGGGAGACCAGAAAGCAGTGAATTACAGTAGTCTAAACGACTAGAAATAAAAGCATGCATCAAAGTCTCAGTATTGGTCAGAGAAAGAAGAGGGCGGACTCTGGCTATATTTTTTAGATGATAAAATCCTGTTTTGACTATTTGTTTAATATGAGGAATAAAAGTAAGCTCAGAGTCAAAAATAACTCCCAGGCTTCTTACTTTTTTAGAAGGTTGTAAAGACAGAGATTGTAATTTCTGAAATGCATTTTCTTTTTGAACCTCAGGTCCAATGATTAAAACTTCAGTTTTGTCCTGGTTTAGCTGGAGAAAGTTCTGTGCCATCCAGGACTTTATGTCTGTAATGCAATTAAAAAGTGCAGTGATTGGCTGGGGGTCATCATGAGATAATGAGATGTATAGCTGTGTGTCATCAGCATAACTATGGAAACTTATCCCATGGCTCCTGATGACTTCACCAAGCGGCAGCATGTACAAATTAAAAAGTAGGGGGCCTAAAATAGAGCCTTGGGGTACACCATAGTTAGCTTCATGGATCTGTGAGGAGCATGTATCCATACTTACCATAAATGTTCTATCTGTGAGATAGGAGCTGAACCACAGAAGAACAGTACCAGAAAGACCGACCAGGTGTTGTAATCTATTTAAAAGAATTTGATGATCTACTGTATCAAAGGCTGCGCTCAGATCCAATAGAACAAGGACTGAGAGCTTGTGTGAATCCAGATTACACCTTAAATCATTCACAATTTTTAATAGGGCTGTTTCTGTACTGTGTTTCGTCCTAAAACCAGATTGATACTTTTCTAAAATACCGGCATCATTTAAAAAAATATTTAATTTAATAAAAACAATCTTTTCTAAGATTTTACTTAAAAATGGTAAGTTGGATACAGGTCTATAATTATTAAAAACACTAGGATCTAGATTACTCTTCTTCAGAAGGGGCTTCACCACAGCCTTTTTAAAGGCAATGGGGAAGACACCCATCTGAAGAGAACAATTTACAATGTTTAAAATTTCATTCTCAAAGAATTTATAACATGAATGAAAAAGTGATGAGGGAATTGGGTCCAAGAGGCAGGTGGTTGGTTTGACTTGTGAGAAAACTCTGCCGAGCATCTCTGCATCAACCACGTCAAACTTGTCCAGTACTTTCTCAGGTAAAACCAAACATTCAGTAGATTTAATACCAGTATTTTGTTCAGATAAAATGTTAGCTCTAATTGACTCGATCTTACCTCTGAAGTGATTTGCAAACTGCTCACAGAGAGAGTTAGTTGGAGTATTTGGAGAGGCAGTAAAGTCAGGGTTAATCAGATTGTCAATGGTGGAAAACAAAACTTTGGGATTATTTTTGTGATTGTTAATTATCTTGGCAAAATATGCATTTCTTGAATTTCTGACAGCAGAGTTGTAGATATTAAGCTGTTCGCGCATTATTTGGTAGTCGACTGTCAATTTGTTTTTCCTCCATTTCCTCTCTGCTTTCCTGCAATTTCTTTTGAGCTTCTTTATGTCTTCAGTTTTCCATGGGCATGCTCGTTTATTAAAAACTTGTTTTGAAAATAGTGGAGCTATATGATCAAGGTTTGTTTTCAGTTTGTTAAAAAATTGACTGACCATTGAATCGCAGGAAGCAGTTAAAACAACAGGGGAATTTTGGTTAAAATCTCTAATAAAATGATCAATCACCTCAGGGGTAAGATGGCGCCTCCTAACAGTTTGAACCGTGGCTTTCCTCTGAATCAAATCAGTGACATTAAAAAACACACAATAGTGGTCAGACACAGCCAGGTCAACAACAGAGGATAGCCTTGTTAACATGATTAGTCTTACGGCACAATGGCTAGACAAAACTTTGAACTTAAAGGAGACCACATATAGGTATTTAAAATTTTTATGTTATTTCTGTGTGCTATCTTGACAATATTAATTCATTTTAATACACAAAATAATTCTTAGATAATCAATTATACCCTTTTTAATTCTGCCATTTTTAACTTTCGTTTTGAACGACCGGTTTCTTGAAGTCCACGCCCTTCAAAGATCTGTTAACGCCCTCTGTAACAGCCAGTATCTGTAATGTGTTGTTGTTTTAAAATTAGCTCCTTTTTTATTACTCATTTGACTTACTGTTAGTGTTAGCTTAAGATAACTTACCGAAACCCGTCTGAGCGCGCCGCCATGAGCTGCTCCTTTTAGCATGAGACCTGCCGAATCCGAAGCTAATGTTAGCTTGTTCCTCTTCCGGTTTTCGCCAGCTCCGCTCGTTGCACGCGGAGATTTTGGGAGTTATCGCTGTTCCAGTCAAGACAACACAAAGTTTACCAAGTGTCTCCCGTAAATTAATCTGTAAGGAGAAGGTCCTCGCTGCTGCGAGGCTGCTGCGAGGCTGAAATGAGGCTGTACAGTTGAAGCTCCGCTCCATCGCGCCGGAAGAGGGTCCCGTCGCAACCGGTCCCTAAGCCGGGGGTCCGCTCGTTTAATTTTTGCCGGCTGCGCGTTGGCAGCGATCGCAAATACACTAAAAATTGAACTAAAACATAAAAATAACAATTATACTTTATTTATAAAGCCATTTAAAAAAAACACAGCTGCAACAAAGTGCTGTACACATGAAATTAAGAACATATAAACAAAAGATGAGATGAAATCATGAAAAACAACAGTCATGTGTTTAATACAGAAGTGGGTTGAGCCTAACCAGGGGTTGCTAGGTGAGGGGCTGGACTCAGGTTTGAGGTGATTGGCTACGGCCTGTGACGTCAATAACTGCAGGAAGTGTGAATCCTGGTGTATTTATCAAAAATAAATAAATCTACTTAGAGTAAATAAACCACTGGGTGCATTTTTTTGGCACAAGGACTGTTTTTTTATGAAGTTAATACCCAAAGTTGAGTAAAAAAAACATTAAAAAGTGATTTTTGCATCTGTGGTCCCCTTTAAAAAGGCTCTCCTTCATGCACAGGAGTGCAGAGGATCCCACACTGCAGCTAGAAACCTGGAACAAGCCTCCACAAGTGAGATAGCATCGCAGGTGACTAATGCTAATAAATAACATTTAACACTTTTCATTTAATATAAGTTAAAAGTGCTATGCATATCATATAACTGTTACTGAACATGTGTCACCAGCTCTTACAGCTGTTACACTTTTTTTTTTTTTGCAAATAAGCCTAAATAAGAAGCTTTGTTCTGACAAAGGAAAGTATATAAAAAATATCTGTATCGGTTATCGGCCAAATAAGTTTTAACATATTGACATATTGTTTATCAGCCAAAAATCCAATATCGTGCATCCCTAGATGCAACACATGGTTTGAAAACTGACCATTCTAGTTCAATAGGTTGCAGTTTTAGTGCATTTATTTGATTCTTTTGTAAGCACACCACTTTCACAGTGTGGGGGCGTGCACCAATTCATTAGGCTTCCAAACTGTCAGGGATACTCTGCAAGGTGTCCTTCTAATGAGGATGGCCAGCCCAGGCTGTTTTCATTGGCTTTCAGTTTAATGGAGCTTTGACAGAGTGCCAGGGTGGGGGGTGGACAGATTATAGTCATGCAGTCAGCAGAGGCTGGAGGTGGCCTGGTTAGGAAGAGTAAAACAATAGAGGATGAAGCACACCTTGACTGTATGCTGTCCGCAGAAGTGAGTATTAAGACGTCACCATTTGACTTAAAGGGATGTCTGTTTTATCTGGTCAGGCAAAAATCTCAGGACAAGATTTGATGTGACAGAGATCAGAAACATAAATATTTAGAGTAAGCAGTGACAAAAAAATGTATCTTTAGCACTGAATCCTGGCACTCTTTAGCTGGTCCACCCTCTTGCATTGTGCTTGGAAATTAACTGACATGCAGTGTCAATGAATATTTTTTAATGGGCTGCCCACTCTGGTCATGCTTTGATCACGATTGGAGCCCCAGCAGATCGATAGGGTGGTTGTGGGCTGAGGAAGCTGCTCTGCACCCAGTTGCTCTGGCCGTGGTTAGAGCCACAGTTCTGAACCACAAAGCCCCATGCATCCAGAAAAAGTAGTCAATCATATTGTTTGTCTGAACACTGTCTATGAGTAGAAATAGGCAGCTATGCCCAGAAAACAGCACCACAAAACAGCAGTGCCCTTGATATCCTTCACATGGCTGTCCATCCATCCATCCATCCATCCATCCATCCATCCATCCATCCTTGTTACCCACTTTCTTCTTTCTGGGTTGCAGGGCAGCTGGTGCCCATTTCCATCAGTCACTGTGTAAGAGGTAGGGTGCACTCTGGACAGGTCGCAAGTTCATTACAGGGCCACATAGAGACAAAGAAGATAACTAACCATTCACATTTTCACCCGAACCTAGAAATTTTTTGTTACCAATCAACCTAACATGCATGTTTTTGGTCTGTGGGAGGAAACTGAAAGTTATGCACCATAACTCATGTTCCCTGAAGAAAGGGAACGAGGTGCAACACTTTTGCTATGGGAATTGCGCCCCCGCACGATTACCTGAAGGAATACATTCACGCCTTTATGGCCGTGGGCGTCGGCGTCACCTCAGAGGCCCCGCCCTCTGGGTACTTAAGACGCTAGCGCCCATCCAAACGGTCTCCAAGTGCACTTCACCGAGCTTTGCCCTTGAAAAGGGCCAACTGTGTTGCACCTCGTTCCCTTCCTTCAGGGAACATGAGTTATGATGCATAACTTTCAGTTCCCTTTATCAGTCAGGTTCACTCGGTGCAACACTATTGCTATGGGAACATAATTCATTCACGCCCTTGAAATGCTCAGTAAAATGCATGCTTGTGAGAACTTCTGCCTTTATACATTAGGCGTCTCTCGGCTGCTTTCTACTGTGTGTTAGAGAGGACAGCCTGAGTGACGTCACATGCAGTAATGTCCAAACTGTAATGTTTTACAAACGTGTTCGTTGAACTCTAGTTTGCAGCTGCACAGATGTCTGCAACTGGTACGCCCTTGAACAATGACCACAAGGCGGCCAAGCCTCGAGTGGAGTGGGCATGTACTCCAGAGGGCACCTGTTGACCTTTGCTACTGTACGCCCTTTTAATGGCCTCAGTCACCCAGTGTGAGAGGCGCTGTTTTGACAGGGTCCTGCCAGCAGCCGGGTTGGCGAAACATACAAACAGCTGATTCGTTTTCCTCCAATCAGCTGTTCTTTCAACAGTGGTGGAGAAAGTACTCAAACACTGTACTTAAGTAAAAGTACAAATAAACAGACAAAAATGTACTCTAGTAAAAGTAGAAGTACCATATTAATATTTTTACTTAAGTAAAAGTAAATAAGTACTTGCTTTTAAAAATACTTAAAGTATTAAAGTAAAAGTACTTGCTGAATGTATTAACTAATGCAATGGTCTACAATACCATTAAGTGTGCGTACTGTATGCATATTTTCTGTAATACATTAATAGTGTTGAGCCATTTTAATGAACAATGCTGCAGATAATGCATGTTTTTATTGTGTTTACTCTGTGACACAGTTCACACTTGGACTTTTGATTCTGTGTGTCAGAATTTCAGTGATGAGTTAAATACCATTAAGCAAAATAAGAAAGAGGAATGATTATACCTTTGAAAGTTTTTATTTAACACAAAATAAAACCAATGTGTCATTTTAACTGCAGTAAACACATTTAAGTAAAAGTTGTCTGTTTGAAAAAAGGAGCATTAGACACAACTAACAAAGGAATAGATCACTTCAACTCGTTTGTCATCAACTCTAGTTAAAATATTGTCTAGTCAATCTTGTAATGGATCAACAATGAACAATACTTTAACTTCCTGACAACATTTTCAAAACTTGGACCTGAGTGTCGAGACATTTGGAGAAATCTCTTGTCTCCTAACATCCCATGAACTGACACATTTTAATATTGCAGCAAGAATTTCTTGTTCAAGTTCAGAAGAAGTTGGTTTTCAAAGTTTTTGAGTCCATGTCTGGCTCTTTAGGGAGAGAGAATCTGTCCTGCTGTACTGAACAGTCTTTCAATAGTCTTTCAATAATATTTCAATAGTCTTTCAATAATATTTCAATAGTCTTTCAATAATATTTCAATAGTCTTTCAATAATATTTCAATAAAGCCATGGGTGTTGTGTATCTTCTGGATGAATCTTTGTGGTGGAATCCATTTTGTGTGTGTTAGTGGTGCTGTGGGTGCTCCCAGCTAAATGACTTATACACAAGAATATACATCATTGGTCCAGCTCTTCTTGAAGGCAGGTCTAATGTTACCTGTCCACTTTGCAGTGATTCAGTGGACCAACTCCCCTCTCAACATCAGTTACTTTCAAACTAACGACAAATCAAAAAGTTGCAACGTGAATGTAACTTGTAACTCAACACATTATAGAAATGTAGTGTAGTAGAAAGTACAGATACTTCATGTAAAATGTAGTGCAGTAAAAGTAAAAGTACCCACATTTACTTCTACTTAAGTAAAGTACAGATACATGAAAAATATACTTAAGTACAGTAACAAAGTATTTGTAGTTAGTTACATCCCACCACTGTCTTTCAATGTAAGCACCCAAGGCCCTGACGGGGCAGAGTGCTCTCAACCTCCTCTGTTCCTCAGTGAGGATGGGAGCAGGATGAAATGAAGAGAGTTCAAAGTCCAGACTTCTGGGATTCAAAGTTAGAGCCTTTGGGACATATGCAGGGTTAGGATGTAGGGTGACCTTTGACCTATCAGGGGCAAACTTTGTACACATTGGGTGTACAGATAAAGCGTGGAGGTCACCTACACGTTTAGCTGAGCAAAGAGCCAAGAGTAAAGCAGTTTTATAAGATAGCAAATCTATCTTAGCAGCTGGTTTCGGCTGTCATCAGCCAACTGGTTGATCCACTGTGGGAGGGTGCTATTTATAAGACTGAGCTGAACACAGCTTCTCAGAATGAGGAAGTCTTTCGGACGAAAGACGAAACGTTTCTACAGTTTTGTTTTGTTTTTGCTTTGTTTTGTTTTGTTTTTTGAATGTCCAGAGGACCAGACTTAGTTTTTTTGGACTATCTTAATATTGTTCAGAGTTTCGAATGGGGGCTCACATAGAGCATTCAGGACTAACTGGAGGTCCCAGTCAGGGGCCAAAGTCCTGCTGGGGGGTCTTTTCCTCAATACGCCCTTCATGAACCGTATCATGAGAGGGTGTGCACCGGTTGTTTTCCCCACCCCAGCCTTCGTGGCAAGCCGAGATGGCTGACAAAAATACCTTAATGGTGGAAAATGAACGGCCTTTCTCCGGCAGATGCTGTAGAAAGGTAAGAAGCTGGACCAGGTCACGGGAATAAGGTACAATATTCCTTTCCATGCATCAAGCTTCAAAAATAGAATAGAATAGAATATATCTTTATTGGCATATTTGCACCAAGGTACAAAGTTTTGCAATTGGCGCGCGCACCATCCGAAGAGGGACGTACGCACGGAAGCCGCAGCAGTATAAAAACCGCGCCACCAACAATCAGATATGAAAAAGGAACATCCATCCATCCATCCATTTTCGTCCGCTTATCCGGGGTCGGGTCGCGGGGGTAGCAGCCTAAGTAGGGAGGCCCAGACTTCCCTCTCCCCAGCCACTTGGAGCAGCTCCTCTGGGGGAATCCCAAGGCGTTCCCAGGCCAGCCGAGAAACATAGTCCCTCCAGCGTGTCCTGGGTCTTCCTCTGGGTCTCCTCCCGGTGGGACATGCCCGGAACACCTCACCAGGGAGGCGTCCAGGAGGCATCCTAACCAGATGCCCGAGCCACCTCAACTGGCTCCTCTCGATGTGGAGAAGCAGCGGCTCTACTCCGAGTCCCTCCCGGATGACTGAGCTTCTCACCCTATCTCTAAGGGAGAGTCCAGACACCCTGCGGAGAAAACTCATTTCAGCCGCTTGTATCCGAGATCTCGTTCTTTCGGTCACAACCCAAAGCTCATGACCATAGATGAGGGTGGGAACGTAGATCGATCGGTAAATTGAGAGCTTTGCCTTTTGACTCAGCTCTCTCTTCACCACGACAGACCGGTACAGCGCCCGCTTCACTGCGGACGCTGCACCTATCCGCCTATCGATCTCACGCTCCAGTTTTCCCTCATTCGTGAACAAGATCCCGAGATACTTAAACTCCTCCACTTGGGGCAGGACCTCCTCCCCGACCCGGAGAGGGCATGCTACCCTTTTCCGGCTCAAGACCATGGCCTCGGATTTGGAGGAACTGATCCTCATCCCGGCTGCATCACATTCAGCTGCAAACCGCTCCAGCGAAAGCTGTAGATCACGAACTGATGAAAAAAAAGGAACATACATTCAGGTAATCAGTGGAATTCAAAAAAGAATCTATCACAATTTGTCTTAGGACACTCCATGATAAAGTCTAAAAAACTCTACCAGCTTTAGCACGGATAAGACAAGACATGTTGCATTTCATGGCAAGCAGGGAGATTGTCCGTGAAAATCATTTCAGATAAGCACAGTCTGTAGATGTCATTTCAGCTCGGCTCCATTCTGAAAGCACACGGAGACCTCTGGGGGGGGGGGCAGCGAGTTCTCAACAGCTTTCACTCCAGGAGAAGATTTGCAGACAGCCTTCTTTTTCCAAGGTTGCTCACAGTCCAGATTAGATTAGGCACTTGTTTATTTTCAGGCCAGGCTACAGTAGGGATGTGCCGATCAGGTTTTTTGAAACCGATACCGATACCGATCACCTATGTGTGACGATCACCGATACCGATCAAAAAACCGATTGCCTATATGTGAGCCGATCACATAAACCGATCACCGATCACCGATCAAATGGCTTACCTGTAATTTATGAGTGCTGCTGCCAGAAGCAGCACTCATGTTATTTTCAGAACCATAAAATCACCATAATTCAGACAAAAACATATTTTTACTAATTTATTTCAGAGAACAAAGTAAATAAAAGTAATTATCAACTGCATTATCAAAGAAAAATGTTTACCTTACTAACTTTCAATTAAAAAAAAAAGGTTTTTTATTGTTTTAAAAAAAAAAACACATCTATTACTTCATATAAAAAACTAAAATACCCCATTTGCTACTTAAAGCTGCACTGTTGGCTGTTTTTACAAATGGCTTTATAAATACGTTAAGTATCATTATTATTATTTTTAAATAATTTCGTGCTTTTTTGAACAACTTCCTGCGGGAACCAGGTGGCGGTAATGCGCTTAATATGAGTTCGCCAACCGCCATTCAACTCTATAGAAGAAGAAGAAGAACCAGGAAATACCGCCTCCGCCATTTTACATTCATTAGTTCCACACTCGGCAGTCGGCTTTTGGAGGACTGTTTCTCCCATAAGAGGATGCCTCATACGGATAAATTAACTGGAAACACTCCTCTGAACTCTGTGAATGTCTCAGGACTGGACACTGGACAAAAAGATCTAATATCCGGGGAGATACAACATTATGAAATTGTCCGTATCTGCCACATATCCAATATGTTTCCGGTGGTATACGGGGAGATCTCATCTGTAACAGATCTTAGTACAGGATATCCCACGCATACCCATCTGTGATAGATCCTAGCACTGGATATTTTTCTGGATCCTCATACATGATAAATCCTAGTATAGGATATTTTCGGGATACACATCTGCGATAGATCCTAGTATAGAATATTTTATGCATACCCATACTTGAGAGATCCTAGTATCGGATATTTTCTGGATACTCATATGAGAAAGATCCTACTACTGCATATTTTCCAGATACATATCTGTGATAGATCCTAGTATTGGATATTTTCTGGATACCCATACATAATAAATCCTAGCATTGGATATTTCCGGATACAAATCTGTGACAGATCCTAATATTGGATACTCTTTAGATACACATCTGTGATAGATCCTACTATTGGATATTTTCTAGATACCCATACTTAATAAATCCTAGTATTGGATATTTTCCAGATACCCATCTGACAGATCCTCATATTGGATATTTTCCGGATACCCATACACAATAAATCCTAGCATTGGATATTTGCCGGATACACATCTGTGACAGATCTAACTATTGGATATTTTCTGGATACTCATAGATAATAAATCCTAGTATTAGATATTTTCCGCATACACATCTGACAGATCCACATTTTGGATATTTTCCGGATAACCATACATAATAAATCCTAGCATTGGATATTTACCGGATACACATCTGTGATAGATCCTAGTATTGGATATTTTCCGGATACCCATACTTAATAAATCCTAGTATTGGATATTTTCCGGATACACATCTGACAGATCCTCATATTGGATATTTTCCGGATACCCATACATAATAAATCCTAGCATTGGATATTTGACGGATATACATCTGTGACAGATCCTAGTGTTGGATATTTTCCGGATACCCATACTTAATAAATCCTAGTTTTGGATATTTTCCAGATACACATCTGACAGATCCTCATATTGGATATTTTCCGGATACCCATACATAATAAATACTAGCATTGGATATTTGCCGGATATTTATCTGTGACAGATCCTGGTATTAGATATTTTCCGGATACACATCAGACAGATCCACATATTGGATATTTTCCGGATATCCATACGTAGTAAATCCTAGTATTGGATATTTTCCGGATACACATCTGTGATAGATCATAGTATTAGATATTTTTTGGATACCCATACATAATAAATCCTAGTATTGGATATTTTCCAGATACATATCTGACAGATCCTCATATTGGATATTTTCTGGATACTCATACATAATAAAGCCTAGCATTGGATATCTTCTGGATACCCATACATAATAAATCCTAGTATTGGATATTGTCTGGATATGTATATTTAACTTTTCATTAATTTTCATTCAACCTTTATTTAGTCAGGTAAATCTTATTGAGCCTCATGGGCTCATTTACGAAAGCGAACTGCTAAAACTAAAGAACGATGAACAGACTACACTTGCTTATTGTGTGTGTGTGTGTGTGTGTGTGTGTGTGTGTGTGCGTGTGCATGTGTGTGTAAAATGTTATCTTTACACAAATCCTAAAGGATTTTCTTTTTCTATCAAATGTATATTACACAGATAGGGGATGTGTCAAAGATGTCAAAGATTAGCAACAAAACTGACCTTAGTATCAAATACTCCCTGTGGTATCCCTCATGGCCAAAACTATTCCATTGACCACCAATTAAAATTAAAATTGATTTTATCTCTCTTTAATTAGCTTTAAACTCTACCATTCAACAGTTTTTTCCATTGTAAGAAATCCTTGTATTTTGAGATTATATTTTATTGCATCATGAAACCACCAGGGGTCACTAAAAGTTATCTATTTGCAGGTTTGAAATTATTTCTGTTAATCAAAATGTTGATTTGGAGTGGATGTTAAGAATTTATTTAACTCACACATACACAAAGAAAAAAAAAAGGTATATCCACTGGTCGTCATGAAGCTCCATGAAAAAGCTCACCATAAAATAGTAGTTAAACAGAACTTGTTTCCTCACAGAATCCATTGTTTTGGATCTTGTTCAAATTGAATTACTATTTCATTCATTTAACCTTTATTTAGGCAGGTTAATCCCATTGAGCCTTGAGGACTCATTTACAAGAGAGACCTGGTTACAAACAAAGAATGATGACAACATCAAAGGTATGCTGGTGAAGATTCTCAGTCGTCCAGGACATGATAAAATCAAAAAGGCGTTCAATACAAGATCAACTCGACTTTATTTGTTGCAAAAGACGTTTCGACTTTTTCAATTCACGCTGGACCGAGCGCCGCGCCACGCGCGTGTGCTGCGCGTGGGGGGTTCACAGCAGAGCTCAGCGTGAAGCAGCGTGTGGCTCCAACATTTTCGCTCCAAATACTTGATGTCATTTGAGCAGAAGCAGGGCGGAGCGTTTACCTACGGGACAAATTGAGGTCGCTGATTGGTCATTTGCTGACAGCCTACTGATTTGATTGACAGGTTGGGAAAGGCAGAGGGCTGCGCAGCTTTGTTCTGTGTTTATATGTTAATAAAAAAAGTCCTAAAATTTAAAATTAAAACAGGGAGCGCTGGTCCTTCAGCCCACACAGCAGACAAGCACACCAGGAAATGTTTAGAACCTGCGCATCCACGTTGGACATGACTTTAGTTCGCTCGTGACAAGTTCATTCATTCCTCCTCATCTGAGGAGGAAGCGAATGGTGACCGCTTCAAGCGATCACTTGACTTTTGGCAAAAAAACAAAAGAAAACCCAAGTTCAGCGATGAAGAAGGGATATTTAATACATTTGTGTAACATACAAAACAGTCCACCACCAGGGCAGTTTAATATGAGACAATGCGCGCGCGAGCGGTCGTAAAATTTGAGCTTGGCGCGTTCGCGCGAGCGTTCAAAGGCTTGTGCAACAGCGCTTACACGGCGCTGGCAGGGCGTGGCGCAGCGCTCGCTCCAGCGCAGATCTATGCCTCGCCCTTTACAACTCAGTTTTGGGGTTGATTCCCAGACGGGAAGCAGAGGTGTCTTGTCTGTGAATTAAGGCCCCAGTATAGCTTTGCGTTATTCCAAGCGCCGCGGCACGTCCAGGGAGCGTCGTGGGAGCGCCGCGGAACAAGCTTTTGATCACGGGCGTGAACGCGCCAAGCTCAAATTTTACTACGCCTACGCGCACGCGTTGACAAACTGCCTCGCACCGAACTGTTTTGATACACAAATTTATTAAATTCCTCTTCTTCATCGCTGATCTGGCATTTTCTTTTGGTTTTTTTTGCCAAAAGTCAAGTGATCACTTGAAGCTGTCACCATTCACTTCCTCCGAGGAGGAGGAGGAATGAATGAACTTGTCACGAGCGAACTAAAGTCATGTCCAACGAGGCTGCACCAGCATATTTCCTGGTGTGCAGGTCTGCTGTGTGGGCTGAAGGAGAAGCGCTCCCTGTTTTTATTTATTTTTTAAAACTTTTCATGAACATATAAACACAGAAAACCGTTGCGCAGCCCTCTGTCTTTTTTCGCTCCGCCCTGCTGCAGCTGCTGGAGCCTGCACTCCAGAGAGCTGCGCTTGCACAGAACTATATTATGAACTTATAGGTCACTCTATGTTCCTCCCTCTTTTGGAAATAGGTATTGACTATAGCCATTTCCATTCTCTTGGCAAAATCCACTACTATCTGTCCTTCCTGGTTTCTTTCCTTGATACCAAACCTACCCATCACTTCCTCATCCCTCTGTTTCCTTCACCTAAATGTCCATTCAGGTCTGCTCCAATCACCACTCTTTCCTCCCTAGGAATACTCTCTATCACTTCATCCAAATCTTTCCAAAATTTATCTTTCTCCTCCGCATCACATCCAACCTGTGGAGCATAACCACTGACTATGTTTAGCATCAGACTTTCTACTTCTACCTTCAGACACATCACCCTATCTGACACTTTCTTCACCTCTACTACATTCTTTGCCAACTCCTCCTTCAGGACCACCCTAGCCTGGCCCTCGCCTTCCTGCACAGCTCTGCTCAATTCTCATTTCCCTTCACTGCACAGTCTGGGACTTCTCTCATAGACCAGGATTTCTCTTGTAGATTTTTTTTGACCGGACCAATCAGAGAAGGGGCGGAGTTTTTGGCCCCTAACCCACGCCCCCACCTGTCCCAGCGCAGCCAGCGAGCATTCGCATGTTCTCATTCAAAGCGATGCAGGACTGTTGTATAAATGACACAAATGTATTAATCTCCCCTTCTTAATCCCTTATCTGGAGTTTTCTTTTGTTTTTTTGGCCAAAAGTCAAGTGTTCGCTCCCTCCTCCTCCTCCTTCTCTCCCTCCGCTGATAAGGAAATGCCCCCACCTGTCCCAGCGCGCAGCCGCATGTTCTCATTCAAAGCGATGCAAAGCGATGCAGGACTGTTTGATATGTGACACAAATTTATTAATTTCCCCTTCTTAATCCCTTATCTGGAGTTTTCTTTTGTTTTTTTTCCCAAAAGTCAAGTAATTGCTCCCTCCTCCCTCCTCCTTCTCTTCCTCACCCTCCGCTGAGTGTATGAACAAGGAAATGACAGGTTGTCACGAGAGAATTAAAGTCAGGTTTTAATTTGCTGCCCGAGTCCCATCAGATTTCCTGGTCTTCTGGTGTGTTGGACCAGCGATCCATGGTTTTATTTTATTTTATTAGGACGTTTTATTATCATATAAACACAGAATATACAACGGAGCGAGAGAAAATTCAGCAGGAGGTGGAGCTGATGTCAAGTTCAGAAGACCACGGGGGAGCAGCCATCAGCAGAGCCCACGCCTCCAGCAAGAATTGATTTGACCTGATTTTATCTTCAAATGGTGTACCTATTGAGTTTGTTGATTCCTATAAATATCTGGGTATCCTGATCGATTCACATCTCTCTTTTAAACTCCACGTGGAAAACCTAGTAAAGAAACTGAAAGTTAAACTGGGTTTCTTTTTCAGAAACAGATCATGTCTATCACTGAATGTTAGGAAACGCCTTGTATCTGTGACTTTCCTTCCCTCCATTGATTACGGTGACATTCTCTACATGAATGCTCCTACAAGCACCCTGCGGATGTTGGATGTTGTCTATCATGGTGCACTAAGATTCATAACTGGTTGTGATTATCGTACCCACCACTGCACCCTGTATTCACTGGTTAACTGGACATCATCATTAATAATAATAAATAAATATCACATTTTTGTCATCTGTGTATGTTTCCCATACTTGACAGACGAAATTGGTCTCTGCATTTAACCCAACCACCACCAGGTGGTGCAGTGAGCAGCCGTGGTCAGCGCCCGGGGAGCTGGGGAGAACCTCACGCAGACTCTTCCACTGGTACATTTTCATCTTCAAATCACTTCTTGGTCTGCTGCCCTCATACATCTCCTCCTACATGTCTTTGCGTGAGTGCAGCTACAGCGTGCGCTCTCAGGACATGATTACCTGCAGTGTTCCGTCAGTGAGGACTGAACTTGGAAAAAGGGCCTTCTCCTACTCCGCTCCTGCTTCATGGAATATCTTACAAAAAGATCTGAAGCTCTCGACCTTGACTTCTCTAAATGGTTTTCAGAATCTGTTGGAATCCTGGCAAAAACCAATGCAGATTTGTTCCTGTCTTTGATTTTATACATATACCTTATAATGTTTTGCTAGTTTTTTGATACTTTGTTAAAAGGAGGAATGTGTATGTATGTATATATATATATATATATATATATATATATATATATATATATATATATATGATATATATATATATGTATATATATATATGTATATATATGTATATATATATGTATATGTATATATATGTATATGTATATATATATATATATGTATATATAGTATATATATATATATATATTTCTCTCTCTTTTGTTTTCTATTGTTTATTGTTTGTTTGTTTATTGTTTAAGGAAATTCTACCATTGCTGTTCATTGTTCTTTAGTTTTAGCAGGTCGCTTTCGTAAATGAGCCCATGAGGTTCAAAAGATTTACCTGACTAAATAAAGGTTGAATGAATTTTCAATGGAGAAAGTCCAGACCCTTGTCTGAAGCGAAGTGAAGGACAGGGTCTGGTTTTAACCAGGCTAGGACCACCCCTACTCCATTTCTCTTTCTATCCACACCATGGTAAAACAGTTTGAACCCTGCTCCAATACTGCGAGCCTTGCTGCCCTTCCACTTGGGTCTCTTGGACACATAAAACATCTACCTTTCTTCTCTGCATCATGTCAGCCAGCTCTCTACCTTTGCCTGTCATTGTCCCCACATTTAGAGTTGCAACCCTCAGTCCTACATTCTTCACTTTCCTCCTCTCCCTCCGTCTCCTGACACGTTTCCCTCCTCGGGGTCTTCGACTAACAGTAGTACAATTTCCGCCGGCACCCTGTTTGTCAACAGCACCGGTGGCGGACGTTGTTAACCCGGGCCTCGACCGATCCGGTATGGTTTCACTTTGATGAACTCGCATTATAGTTTTGGCAATTGTTTTACATCGGATGCCATTCCTGACACAACCCTCACCATTTACCCGGGCTTGGGACCGGCACAAGAGATACACTGGCTTGTGCTCCCATTTTCTTGTCACACATTAAATATTACACAC
>JBBPBX010012064.1:43049-54732 GCA_038048925.1 Garcialebias charrua | reverse complement strand
GCTGCTGTCATCAAATTCAAAATTACTATATCTTTTAAAAATAAATGTTTAATCTCCTAGTTTAAGCATTTCACATGTTTACCATGTTTCATTATAAATAAAATCAGCAAATTATTGCATCAGAGTTGGTGTTTTAAGACTACTTTTTTAACTACCAGAGGAAAACAGCAGATTAATAGTCTTTAAAAAAAAAAGCATACTGCTTACCACTGAGCAGTGGTCTGTTAAGGCTGAAAGACTGAGGTAGAGCCTCAATCTCTGTGATCCTTTGGTACATGGCTCTGGAGAGGTGGTCGGCATGGTACAAGCTGCCCAGGATGATGCTGGAGAAGTAAATGGGCTCAGTGAAGTAGCTCATCAAAGAGCCTTGGAAGCCAACCACATTCCACCTGTTTGAGAAAATAAAAGAAACAAATCAACAAAGGCAGCTCAGAAATCTCCCCGAAAGCTGTGAGGAACCTCCTGGTGACAAATCAAGAAGCCTAATCAGAGCTCCTGTGATCTGATGACTTCTGAAAAGTGCAGTTAACTGCAGAGGCACAAGTAAATAGATTGCTGAAAGACACTGAGAAAATTCAGAGTCTCTACATGCGCACATAATCATCAGGGCCCCTACTGGTCCGCTAAAGAGTCCTTTCAATAACTTCAGGAGGTCTGCAGTGTTTGTTATTTAAAAGCTGACGTGTACTAAAATTAGGGATGCACCGATCCACATTTCTCACTTCCGATTCAATACCAATACTTATTAACTCAGTATCGACCGATACCAATACTTTTCCAATCCGATACTGTTCAGGTATGCGACTCTGTATAATGAAACTTTTGCACCCAAACTATTCATTTTAACATTGTGTGAGATAAACCCATTGAAGACACTTTTAAGACTTACAATATGGAACCCACTGACTTTAACAGCACACAGGACAGGAGGCAATTATACCACACACATGTCCTCCTTACTCGTGGTGCAGCTGAAAAAACTAAAAAAGCGCTAAGCATGATGGGAAAGACAACACAGCACTCCCCTTAACCAATAAGAGAGTGGATTATAGCTGGAAAACAGATTTAGCTGGAAAACTTTTCCAGCTAAATCTGGAAAACTAAAAACAACAGTAGCTCATGGCTCACTGCTAAAGCTGGAAAACTAAAAAAACGCTAAGCATTATGGGAAAGACAACAAAATCAACTCTCTTATTGGTTAAGGGGAGTGGCTGTGTTGTCTTTCCCATCATGCTTAGCGATTTTTTAGTTTTTTCAGCTGCACCATGAGTAAGGAGAACATGTGTGTGGTATAATTGCCTCCTGTCCTGTGTGCTGTTAAAGTCAGTGGGTTCCCTATTGTAAGGCTTAAGAGTGTGTTCATTGGGTTTATCTCACACAATGTTAAGAAGTGCAGTCACAGAATGTGATTGAACACAAGTGCTCTTTGAAGCTGGATCGGAAAAGTATCGGCAGGTTTGATCCGATACCCAATACTTAAATAATGCTGGTATCGGATACAGATACTGGATTGGATAGGCCCCATCCCTAACTAAAATTACACCAAACTTGAAAAATAAGCAACGGGCTGACTTCCATGTTAGTGTGTGGCTGCATCTGAGTGTAAGAAAGGTCAGTTTTTGAAAACTGGGTGGCCACATCAAGGTCAAAGATGGCCACCGCCATAAATATACATGTAAACCATGTCAATCATTTGCAAAAACTATGATTTCTAGTTTTTATTTTCCTTAGATTAGAAGTTTAGATTCCTCTAATGACTAGGTCAAAAACAAGCAACATGTCAACTTTCACTTTGGTGTGGCTGTATCTACAGTAGGCGGGCGGCCGTGGTGTAGTGGTAATGGCAGTCGACCCCTGATCGGAAGGTTGGAGGTTCGAATCCCGCATCCGCCCACCATGTGTCGTTGTGTCCCTGGGCAAGACACTTAACCCCGAGTTGCTCCCGGTAGGTCTGGATGGCGCCTTGCAAGGCAGGCTACCACTACCGGTGTATGAATGTCTGAATGAATGGGTGGATGGCTGGTATTGTAAAGCGCTTTGGGGCTCCTCACAGGGGGCTGGAAAGCGCTATATAAATAAGCTCCATTTACCATTTACCATAACAAAGGTCACTGTTGAAATCTGGGTTGCCACGTATCCCAATATGTCCACTGCTATTTAGATATATGTGAACTGATCACATCCATAATTTGAGTAATCTATGCTTTCTAGTTTTCATACTGATGTATAGTTTCTTCACATAATTGGGGTGGCCAACGATTAATCTATGGTAGCCAAGGCTACCATAGATTAATCTCTGGGTCTGCCATTGATCATGGTCGTGGATAAAATAGCTCCCTACACTCACCAGGATCTGTCACTCTATGCCGCATCGGACAAGCAAAAAACAAAATAAACAAAAAACATCTACTGGTACCTCTATTATTATACACAGTGTAACACCTATTCACTTGTATATCTTGCACCAAAAATGTTAAGGTTTACTTACATTCTCAGTTAAATTCATGTCCAGAAAAATACTAATCTCAAAAACTACAAAATACCGGTAGTCCCTATTTGAATCCCTCAGCAACGGCGGACATCAACGTACTGCTTGTTTATCCTTAAAATGCTTACCCTTGCAAGATTTTGCTGCATCCGGTTGTTTTTAGGTTGACGAAATACAGTCTATGATACAGCATCAGTTGCAGTTAAGTGTATAATCCCGTCTTCTGGTCATCATACAAAAATCAACTGAAACCAGACCGTCAGTGTGTACGCCAAGTCTTTTCAAAACCTATAAAGACTCACAAAGATGTGTAGGGAATCCCTAGGTTTGGGCTTGGAAAATATCAGCCGAACGAGTTTCTGGAAAAATGTCCTTTACACAGGTAAGACCATCAGATTTGATTACCGTACCCATAATGCACAGCAACAAATGTAACCTATCAGCACAAACATCTCATGCCAACTGTCAAACACGGTGGTGGAGGGGTGTTTTATCAGCTGGAAGCATTGAGTTGACCACGAATTCCTCTGTGGACGCAAGTTAGTTACATGAAATATAGAATATTTTGATGGTGACGTTGTTAAAGGGGACCTCAGATGCATTTTTTAAATTTTTATGTTATTTCTGTGTGCTATCTAGACCCTATTCCTTCAATTTAATGCACAAAATAATTCTTAGATAATCAATTATACCCTTTTTAATTCTGCCAGTTTTAACTTTCGTTTTGAACGACCGGTTTCTGATAGAAGTTCTGAAGTCCACGCCCTTCAAAGATCTGTTTACGCCCTCGTAACAGCCAGTATCTGTAATGTGTTGTTGTTTTAAAATTAGCTCTTTTTTTATTACTCATTTGACTTACTGTTAGTGCTAGCTTAAGATAACTTACCGAAACCCGTCTGAGCGCGCCGCAGTTTGCTGCTCCTTTTAGCATTAGACCACCCGAATCCGAAGCTAATGTTAGCTTGTTCCACTTCCGGTTTTCGCCAGCTCCGCTCGGAGACTTTGGGCGTTATCGCTGTTCCAGTCAAGACAACACAAAGTTCACCAAGTGTCTCCCGTAAATTAATCCGTAAGGGGAAGGTCCTCACTGCTGCGAGGCTGCTGCGAGGCTGCAGCAAGGCTGTACAGTTGAAGCTCCGCTCCATGGCGCCAGAAGAGGGTCCCGTCGCAACCGGTCTCTACGCCGGGGGTATGCTCGTTTAATTTTTGCCGGCGGCGCGTTGGGAGAGATCGCAAATACACTAAAAATTGAACTAAAAAACATAAAAATAACAATTATACTTTATTTATAAAGCCATTTAAAAAACCACAGCTGCAACAAAGTGCTGTACACATGAAATTAATAACATATAAACAAAAGATGAGATGAAATCATGAAAAACAACAGTCATGTGTTTAATACAGAAGTGGGTTGAGCCTAACCAGGTGAGGGGCTGGACTCAGGTTTGAGGTGGGTTGTCCTCGCGCCTGTGACGTCACAGGCGCGATTGACTTCCATTTTATTTCAAAAACGAACCGTTTTCATCACAGTAAAATAAATCTACTTAGAGTAAATAAACCACTGGGTGCATTTTTTTGGCACAAGGACTGTTTTTTTATGAAGTAAATACCCAAAGTTTAGTAAAAAAACATTAAAAAGTGAATTTTGCATGTGTGGTCCCCTTTAAGATCTGTTGATTAATTCATTATCATTTCTAAATGTACAACGTTGTCAAAGTTGGTTCTCTAATTATCCTGTGATGGACTTGCGACCTGTCCAGGGTGTACCCTGCCCCTCGCAAAGTGATTGTTGGACATAGGCACCGGCGACCCCCGTGACCCAAGATGGAAGAAGCAGGTAAAAGATAATAGATGGATGTATGGGTCTCTAATTATCTTTCAGATTGGAAACAATGTGTACAACATAACGGCACTTCCTCCAGTTATTTTACTGTTAACAATGGTGTACCACAAGGTTCAGTCTTAGGACCCACCCTCTTCACAATCTACATAAGTACTGTAATGTAGGTCAAATCATTCCTGATGTAGCCTTACATTTCTATACCAATGACACAGTAGTTTATTGTCAAGCTAGAACAGTTGCTAAGGTTTTCCAGCTTTTACAATCTGCATTCAACATCATCCAGTCAGATGTGTTCCGTCTCAAGCTTGTGCTAAATGCAGATAAAACCAAAGGGGTGTTTTTAAACAGGAAGTCAGTACCAGCAGCCCTCCCTTCTATTTTATTTTCAAATGACGTCCCTATTGAGTTTGTCGAGTCTTACAAAGACTTGGGCATCTTGGTCAATCCGCATCTCTTTTTTACACCTCATGTTGAATACTTGGTAAAGAAATTGAAAGTAAAACTGGGTTTCTTCTTTTAGAAATGGATCCCGTCCAACTGAACGCTAGGAACACTGTGTAACTGCTACATTCCTCCACTCCATTGACCATCGTGACATTTACATGAATGCTACTGCAAGCACTCTGCAGATGCTGGATGCTGTCTATCACTAAGATTAATAACTGGCTGTAACTATCCTACCCACCATTGCACCCTGTATTCACTGGTTAACTGGACATCATTAAAGCTGCAGTATGTAGCTTTTTTTATGAACATATTTCTTCACTCTGTCACTACCTCCTGACAGACTGATGTTAGCCAGGTAATCTCTGAAAAAAAATTAAAAAAAATATTGTCCCCTTGCTTCTCCAGGTGGTAAATAAGCATTTCTAAAAAGAAAAGGTGACCCGCCATTTTCCAGCCAATAAAAACAGAGTTTGTAACCAGCCAATAAAAACAGAGCTTGAATTTGAATCAGCCAATAAAAACAGAGCTTGAATTTGAAATTCAACAGACCACAAGGGGGCAGAGCCACATATGGCTCTGAGGGGGAGGGATCAGAATGCTTTGCCTGTTGAAAATATTTCTAACTGCTGCAGTTCTACAGAAACTGCATACTGAACCTTTAACTTCACGTAGACTCTCCCACTGGTACATTTTCGTCTTTGAATCAAGTCTTGGTCTGTTGTCTTCATATATCTTCTCCTACATGTCTTTGCGTGAGTGCAGCTACAGCATGCGCTCTCAGGACATTATTACATGCAGTGTTTCCTCAGTGAGAACTGAACTTGGTAAAAGGGCCTTCTCCTACTTTGCTCCTGTTTCCTGGAATATCTTTCAAAAAGATCTGAAGCTCTTGACCTAACTAAGGGATTTTAAACAACTGCTAAGTTAATGGCAAAAACCTCTGCAGACATGTTCCTGTTTTTAGTATTTTACACCACCTTATAATGTATAGTATTACAGAATAGTTTACTATAATGCATAGTATTTTACATTGCTTTATACAGTGTAATGAAGCTGGTTTTATTTTTTGCTGTTTTTGTTTCGTTTTTATTTCATTTCTTCAATTTACTTTTCGTTTAATATGCTTCTTTATCTGACTGTCTATTGTTTGTAACTCCTCTGGGTTTTTTGTTTAAAACTGGTCTCTCTCGTAAATGAGTCCTCGTGGGTTAAAGAGACTAACTTGTATAAATAAAGGTTGAGTGAATGAACACAGACCTGGCAATCTTGTCACTACACGACATGGTGAGCAGCCTTTCGCCCTGAAGAACCCCATCCCACGTCTGAATGGTGTTACTGGAGCGCACAGGTATGGTCCCTTCACCAGACTCGATTTTCGTCCGCAGCTGACCTCTGGCTTTTCTGTTTGGGTGTCTGTCCCCTTGATCTTTTGGATTTGAAGACAGACATTCTGAGAATGGAACAGCAAATACCAGATCTAATGGAAACAAAAAGAAAACCTGGTTGCCTTAATCCAGTAATTTACACACCTTCCACTCCAGCTTCATGAGGTGAGAAGATGCGGGCATCTCCACATGGGGACGTGCTGATGTATAGATGGAACTGGACATTTTCCTTCAATCTGTATCCATCTTTGCTGTCACACTTGGTAAAGATGGATTTCTGATGTTCGCCTCCATTGTTACTAAAGAAGTAAACAGTTGGAATGTTAGCCGCTAGAAGACGTTCATGAAATCTCTGTTAAAGTAGTTCTGAGGTAGGCCTGTCATGATAAACGATAAATCAATTAATCACATGATAAATTATAGTTATCAACGTCATTTTCATTGATCAACTTTATCGTTTCTTTGTGACTCTTTCTACTGAAGACACTGATGTCAAAAGGCTCAACTGCAGTGCTCTTCACTGACCCCTCCCTTTCTCTTTAAAATCTGTTTTAACAATCCAAAATCGTGTTTTTTGATCGTTAAAAAAAGCTAAGCTGAGAAGCTAAGCTACGAGCTAAGCTAACAGGCCGTCCTCGGGGGAAAAAAACTCTGTCTTGTCGAAACTCCAAAATTCACGGTTGAAACCCGTGCCTTCGTGTAAAACTGTGTTTTTCCCAGCAAAAACAAGCTGAGAACTTGTTTACTGATTTTTAAATTAAAAGCTTTGTGTGGAAAATGCTATGCTAAAGAGCTCAAACCACACTGACCATCCGCCATTTTGAGAATCTAAAAAAGGAACCAGAGACAGCCCACGTCACGTCAAGGGGCCTCCCTTCTATTTTTTTCCCCTTTTATAGATGGCCTCCCTTCTCACCTTATACCCATCCTCTTTACACCATTATGACTTATTTATTTATTTCTTTATTTTAAATAGAACAGAAAGAAAGTAAAGACGGAAAGCAAGACCACAAAACATAAACACACACAGAAAGCACAAGGCAAACACACTTGACCGCCGTCTGCAAACCTGCAAAGAACATGACAGAACACAACAAAACACACCTGTATACTGTAATAGACCTAAAACATTCATGGCTTTGCAGTAGATTTCTATAAATATATACACCTATACCTACATATATATACATACATACATACACATGCATATGCAGTCACATGCACATCTACATATCTACATAAGATACCTGCATGTGCATCCCTGCATCGATTTGTGTGTGGTTATGAGCATGCATAAGTGTATAAGGCTTCTCTAATAGAACATTCAATAGTGACCGCAAAGCATCAGAGACCCGACCCCCAAGACCCGAGGCAGACAAGGGGGGGACCAGAGCCCAAGACCCCAAGAGGGACCCCGAGCACAGAGCCCCCAGGACCACCCAGACAGGATGAACCACACGCCCACCCCCCAGATCCGACCATAGGGGAGAACCGGAAGAGCCCCACCAGCGACTACACACAATGACCCCCCCGGGGCCTACAGCGACATACTCACAGACCCCCGTCGGAACCCGCTGCACCGATGTAGCCCCAGGACTAGGCACCTAGGCCCGGGCACCGAGGATGCACACTCCTCAGGCCCCAGCCCAACAGGACCAGAGGACCCGAGCCCCACCAGGCAGCTACCAGGCCAAGCCGACACACACCCAAGCGCCCCGCCCCCGACACCAAGGACCCCAAGCGCACCGGCAGGCAAAGGCACACCCCACTAGGGGGCCACGTGGCAGGGGCGCGACACCAAGCAGCCCCAGCTGTATCAAAGAGGGGGCAGTCTTCGACTGCACCTTCTATTTTTCTTAAATAGACACGCTGCTCACTCCCTCACTATCCATCCTTCTGTTCAAACAGTCTTATACTGCCATCCTGTGGTAAAAGAAAGGTACTACACACAAAAATTAACCAACATTTCTTAAATTTGACAATAATTACTAATTACTGTCAAATTTCAAACAATATTACCATTTATCGCAATAATTTCTGAGACAATTAATTGCCCAGCAAAATTTGTTATCGTGAGAGGCCTATTCTGACGTAGGCATTTTCCTGGCAGGCTTATAAAATAAGTGGCATGTTCAGCAGTTTAAAGCTTCACACACAGCAGCCATCACCTGAGGAAGTGCTCCAGCTGGGAGTACAGGAACCTGATGAGGGAGCGCCGGGCTACTATCTCAGCATGGCAGTCGTTCAGAGCCAAACCTTGATCACTTATGTATTCGCCGTTGATACACTTCGTCCCTGTGGATACACAGATGACCTGAGCCTCCTTTTATTTCAGCATTCTGTACTTAGTTGAAACATTTAGCCTTTTACATTTGCTTTCTTGGAGGACACTTGGTTTAAATGATGCAAGCGCTGGCTGTCAGTTTTTAAAATGATCCATCTTCAGTGGTGGTAAAGGAAGGAATGATCTGAATGATTCCCACTGACTGATATTAATGGTGAAGGTAACTACGACGACTGTTTGCTCTCCTCATGCTTTGTGTCCTGTTGTATAAATGAGAGTAAACGCTTGACAATCTGACGGTGATGGAGTGGAAGTGATACACAAAGAGACTGACTCATGATTCAACAGATGGTGGCTGATCCCTCCTCGCTCTCGCTCGGTCACGTTCAGCGGGAAAGCCCATCTTATTATAGCTTGTGTGTGTATGTGTGTGAACGTCGAGGTGTGTTTTACCTCCATCATCCTCTGTAAACAAACCACCTTTAAGTGGAGATGGTGACTCCCGGAGGCCGTGAGCATTCCTGAACGGATGCTCTGTTTTAATTGGCAGCCTCACAGGCAGTCTGCTCTGTATTTATTTGACTTCTTCCTCTGCTCGCGTTGGACTCTTTGTGGGTGAGAGGGTGGTTGCATCATTTACTTGGACGTTTAATGAGGATGAGGAGTGGGAAATACATTTCCAAACCCAAGTTTATTTTTCTAGCCACAGAGCGTAAGCTTTATGTTTAAGAAAACCACTCATAAGATGACCAAAATCCAAGTCTGGCAAGGCGTGTGTGTGTGTGTGCTTAACCGTCCAAGCTTGTGACATAACCACTGTCCTTGCATAACCACTGCTAGTATCTACGTTTGTGCCAGGACAGCAGCAATGGATGAGAGCTGATGAGAGGAGACAAAACCCAATGTGGTGCCGGAAACCCAAAGTGGGTCAAAGGTTAACTTTGGGGAATGCGAGGCTTATCAAGAACTGATTTAACCAGGACACGCACACACCACCTTTTACAGATGGCTGCAGGCTAATTCTGACTAATGCCGGGTTCCCACCGAACGCGTCTTGAGCATCAAAAACGCTCCTGACGCACCGTGTTGGCTGCTTGTCACCAGATGTCTGTTCCCACCGAATGCGTCTGCAGACGCATTCGGTGGGAACAGCGTCTTGCTCCTTTTCCGGTCGGGTTTGTTTTGTTTTTTGTACACCGGGCAGACGAAACCAGCTGTTCGTGAGCCTCGTTACTACTTGAGTGGGTTTTCTACGAGCCGAACTGCAGCTCCGAAAGTCTTTGTTGAGATTAAAACGTTTTTTTTTTTTTAATGTTTGGGGTGATTGTACGCTCGAGCGGACAGCGGCAACTGTAAAAATGCCAAGTTTCTTACCGGAGGCTGGTTTCTTCATGGAGGCTTGTTGGGTGTTTGAAAAGTCCCCAAAAAGTCCAGTCGTCGTTGCGTCATCACATAGCAGGGCCTCTCCCGATTGGTTGCTGCGACGCGTCGAGCAGCCAAAGTTCAAATATTTGAACTCCGGCATCGGCTGCTTTGGACGCGTCGCGTACGCGGAAAAGAACTGCCGCGCGCTGCCGCACTGTTTGAAATGCTCAAAACGCGCTGCGTCACATTTCGCCGTGCCTCGCCGCGCCTCGCCTCCACATAGACTTTCAATGTAAACCGGCTGCTTCCGCTGCCCGAAACGCGTTATAAATCACTGGTTATTCAGAAACACAGCTTTAAATTAAAACTATGATTTATTAATTATTATAATGATAGTTTTTCTGTTCATATATTTGTAGAAATTTGAATGTGTAAATTTAGTAATCTACAGAAAACAAGAATATAGTACTGTACACAAGCTTTTGCATTTACCGGTATAATTGTATTGAGGGACCAGCAATTTATATTTGAATATTTGTACATGCTCCTTTAGAGTTGATGTAAAGAAAAATATTTCTACCTTCAAGATTTGACATTTTAGCAAATGGAAATAAACAAACAAAACAAATCTTTCAGGACCCTTTTTTAAATTTAAATAATCTAAATTAAGGATGCACAATATTATTGGCATGTTATCGGTATCGGCTGATATAATAATAATAATAATAATAATAATGAATTCAATTTATAATGCACTTTTCATTAATAAAAATCTCAAAGTGCTATATTAACGATAAAGTTAAATATTGGACATTGGCCATTCTATCAAAATCACTCACTTATACAGGTAGTCCCCGACTTACGAGCGAGTTCCGTTCCTGCGAGTTGCTCGTTACACGAAAATTCGTAAGTTGGAACACGAAGCACGTGTTCTCGTAAGTCCGGATTTTCGCTCGTAAGTTGGAACATTTATGCTAGCGCTACTACGAACACCGTTTTTCATCAAAAACGTTCATATTAGTTCATAAACATGGTCGGAAACGTGTTTCCAAACGGTTAGTTAACACACTTTCATCTAAAAACACAAAAAAGTGCTGTATTTTTTACAAATTTACTTCTCTTTCGCCAGCTCGTAAGTCCGGGACCTCGTAAGTAAGAGCGCTCGTAAGTCGGGGACTACCTGTATATAAGGCGTTGTTTGTTTATATATTATGTACAGTATTAGGGGTGTAACGGTACGCTAAAATCACATTTAGGTTCGGTTCAGTTTCAAGGAGGGCTCGGTTTGGTTAATTTTCGGTACAAAAAAAGACAAAATAAAGACTTACAAAATGTTTATTTTGAGAATATGCCAAGTAAACAATACGTTTGTATAAAAATAAATAAAAGTGACCCATTTGGATGATATTTTAGACAAACGGCACTCTCTACGATAAATAAACTATACTAACAATAATAAAAATCGTAATAAATACAATAACATTCAGAACCAGATCAATAAGCAGCAACAGACTGTTTACAATCTAACTAATCAAGTTTTAAGTTTTTGTCCAAAAAGACCAACTTGTCCACATTTTCTGCTAAAAGCACAGATCTAGTTGCAGTGAATATCTCCAGTAGTGGAGAAAATCCTCTCGGTAACAACAGTAGCAGCAGTGTGGCTGTATTTGTCCTCATTACTCACAAGTCACAACCTCTTCTCGGACCTGCTCCTCCAGGTGGGACAGGTTTCTGGAAACGTTCGGAGTTCAGTCATCACACATTTTTTAGCTGCAGGTGATCTGGTGGATTTCCTTGATGAGGAAGAAGACTCAGCTGCTATGTCTGTCCCAGACTGGAAATAAAACACAAAGATGTAAAAAAAAAAAAAA